>DWJN01004510.1:0-12343 GCA_018248895.1 Carystus phorcus
GTTTAGCGCCGATGCGTTGAATGCGGTTGAGATTGGCCTTCTGAAGTGCTTTTTTGTAGGACTTGGCGGCGAGGTTATGTAAAATGTATACCCTTCGTAATAAAACCGCAAGTTTTACTTATGCTATATAAGGTAATGTTTCAGAACTATCCCACGTGAAGATGCCTATTCGTTCTTGTCTTGAAGGCACCACTTTATAAGTGATCAATAATATTTATTCGCACCTAGTGATAATGATCGTACCTGAATGCTGTTTGAGAAACACTAATAAATACTCCCATATTAATTTAATAATGATTTTTATGTTTTTCGTCACTCTTGTGTTTGTTTCCATGTAGGTCGGCCTAAACGACTAGGTGTAGTTTTCATAAACATATTTTTGTTAGTTTTAGGTAAAACGGACGTCAGAGACAGATAGACATAGAAGTAAGAAGTCGAATGATAACTAACTTGTAATTATATTAAACGTCACTATGAAAGTTAATGTGTCTAATAATTGGAATTCGAAAAACCACGAGAGAAACAAATAATTTTTGGGACTAATATCAGCCCATATTTTACTTAAATTACAATGCGGTATTATAACAATTCCGGAGTTTGTATCTACTATTTTATGCGTTACAAATTTACAATACAATTTTACGGTTTTTATAAAATTAAATATTATTCATTCAATGGAGCGTTAACTGCTGACGGGTTGAAATGCATCACTGATTTTGTTAAATTGCCATATTTCAGAAAATGGGCAATCACATTTTTGTACATTCATTTACGAAATTAAAAATCATTGTATTGATATATTAATATATTTGTAAATAAATGAAGATGAATATAGGAGTACCTGCGTTCAAAGAGTTATTAGGGAAAATGTGTTTTTGTTATGCTAATTCAACGCTTTTAGTCACTAAGGATTTGTAACATAAACCCTTATGAATATGTAAAATGTAAATTCTTCGTTGTACGTCATATTTTGTTCAAACTCAATTTCAAAAACATTTATTGATTGCGTATACGTATATTTGAAGGTATTTAATGAATTTATTTTCCCTTTTAGACATATTTTGATAACTGTAGACGAATTCTGAATAACGCTATTTATAACTACCATTATGCCAGTGATACCAGAAGCTCAAAGCTCAAGCTTGTGTTTGTCCTTTACAAACTCTTAAATGGTAGGAGATAGAGCTTTAATGTGTTTAGCAACTTCGTTCAAAATTCTATGAAACCGGTTTTGGTACTAACATTATATCAATTGGACACATGGTTCATGAGTTACAATTGAAAATGTTAATTTTTTGTTCATCGATCGGTCTAGATTAACCCATATATTCAAAAGCAGTTCAATAAACAATGAACACGATTGTCTAATTATTTAATTTCTTATTATTACATATAATAACTTTTATATACCTTTAAATTGAATATTTTAATATTAGCAAAGCGCGCAGTTATAGCTAGTGATAAATAAATAAAGAAACGCTCATACACACATACCCCATCACTAGGATTCCATGTGACGCTGACAGCACTGACAACATAAATAATACAAGTAACGAAGCAAATATTTATCTGTCAGATAAACAGCACCCTTAGTAATATAAGGGCACAACTAAAAAAATTGGATATTTGAGTTTATGGCATAAATAGGTTATATTTTTACAATATTACAATATTTTTACAACACAACCCATTTATGCCAAAAACTCAAATATCCATTTTTTTAGTTGTGCCCTTATATTACTAAGAACTGCGAAATATCTACTCCGACCGAGAATCGTACTTGCAACCCTCCGTTACGGCTACAAAGTCGCTACAGGACCGATATTTCAGATATTTCATCAAATTCGTCAAATTTATTCAATTCATTGTCTATTATTACTGTCCGAATCTTTGAATTTTTTCCCAAGCTCTTCGCGTTTGTCGCTCTGAGGATACTTTAAAGTTGCTTCAGCGAAGGTATAATTGATTAATGAAGAAGAGAAAGGATCCACTTGAAAATTGAATCAACTCTCAATAAAAGGTTCTACGTTGTTGTTCAGAAGGTAAAAATGAAACACCTACCGTAGAAATATGAAACGTAATTCCTTGGACTTTTATTTTTATTCGCGGAAACAGTATTTCGCTTTTAGAAGTGCTGAGACTTTATTTATTCGTGAATTGTCAAAAGATAAACAAAATGCGAAATTTACCTAGCCTGAAGCGTATGCTCTGTAGTATGGCTACTAACTCCTCCATTATAAACTGGAGCAGGTTGAGATGAAGGTGGTGACTTCTGTAAGTCACCACCTTTTAAGACCCAAAAACTACTGTGTACTAATAAGACACTTATATTATCATTAAATATCTCAACTATTTGTGTTTTATATTTTTATCTATAAATCTTGATGATCTGTATATAAAAGTTGTATTTTTCTAGCCGCGATCGGCTAGCAAACTTATATGAAATTTCTGATTTAATACAGCCCGCAACCGATATATTCTATGCTTAAAATACTTGTTATATGGGCACAATATATACAGAAAATATAACACAAACTACTGTTTCATATATTACTCTCAATTTTAGGAGAACTATTAATCCACTTTTGGGAAAAGTATGCCCACGCTTTTAACGAATTTACTAACAACAATAATATCTTGAAATCACTGATTTTTTCTATGTCCTAAAAATGAAATTATCGAAAAACCATAAATATCCTTCTAGTAATATGAGTAATAATCTCAATAATATGAGTAACCTTTTCGAAACCTTTTGATTGCGAAGAATTTTTAATTTAATCTAGCAATATTTTTAACTATTTATTTTCATTATTCCCAAAGTGATATGAGACAGTACGGAATTGATTTTGACATTGCTGAATGTGACGTATTTAATGCGTAATTGAATTTCTGAAATGTCTAATTTCGGCGACACCTTCATGAGGGCTGCAGCACATTTGTTTTATAGCACTATTGACAAATTTTACAAAAAAATACTATAGTTTTCTGCAGTATATATATCTTACATCCAAGATATAAGATCATTAATTATCTTCTACCTATATAGATAATCTGAGTTAACAGTAACGCCCCTTTCGTTGAAATCAACATTTAAAATTTTCAAAAAACATTCACAACGTTTACATTTACCGAATCGACCCGTTTATAATTTTCATAGTATTCCTATACATTAGACAATATTTATACGTATTTACTGTGTGTTATGTTTTTCTTTACATGAAAAATGAAAATGAAACAAATATTTATTTCGCATCCATGTACCTTACATACAATATAACTTATTAACAAAACCTTGCAATATTTTGTTGTCAAAGTAAGGAAGTAAAAAGCCGAAGCATCTTACTTGTGCTATTCGCCTAAGGCTGGGCTCCCTTACCGGAAATTAATTAAATCCCAAGTCATCTTGCGACGACATTATTCAGTGTTTGAGTACTGACAGACAGATGGTGCCAGTTAATTGAAAGTAGTAAATAGAGCAAAGAAGAAATTAGAACTTCGATTCTCTTACTTCCTCGTTTGAATTTTGACTTGGCCCAGTCTAATTAATGGATATATTTTATTAAAGATATCTATCTATTAAAGAATCTATATTATTTATATACCTATCTGTGAGTTACGTCTTTGTCCTGCGTTTAAGAATTGATGAATGAATGAAAGTAATAAAGCATTAATACACACAAAACACATTTTCACCGTTTCGTCACCTCAATGTTTCACCTTTCCGAAACGGTGATAGAATAAAAACATTACGTGCATAAGTGTATTTAAATAATACCTACGGAAATCTGTAAATGATTTTGAATTTGAATGAATTTTTGTATACCCTGCTTTTTACATTTTTGTTATTTCATTAGTGTAGAATAAAATAATAGTAAAATAAAATAAAAAAAATGTAATATTGTTACACTAGCGTTATTTAGTGAAAACATTTCTCATTGCCTTTAATTTAAGATTAAAGATATTAAACTCACTAATAATTCTTTGGTGGCTCTAATGGAATTTTAAAGGTACATTCGATCCCTTATTTTCGCTTAATTTAAAAACTATATCACAAGTTCTCAACCTTATCTGACATAATTATTAACTTTTAATTTTAATATTACCAAGACATTACACTTTACTTTCTTTTTAATAAATATTGATTGGTAGTTCATTGACTTCTACTAATCCCTGAAGTTCCTCTGGTGGGGCCCATCTATTCATTTATCGACAACTTACATACAAAAATCCCTTTTTACTGACTTAAAAAAGGGGACGTTCTCAGTTTGACAGTATTTTTTATGTATGTACCTTTTTTTGGATGTACCGATTTTGAGGATTGTTTTTATATTCGAAAGCTGCTTATCACGTGGCCCCATTTAAATTAGCGACATCTCACAAGTCATTTTTGAGTTATCCTTAATAATAATTTCACCGTATTAATTTGAACTCGGTTATTTTGTTCATAGTCAGAAACAATATTAAAACGACTACGACTACTCGTAGAGTCAACTTGCCCTGATGATGCTCCGTTTCGGGGTAAATACGTGTTGGTGATGGTATACATGTTGGTATATACTTTTATTTATTGTAACTGCGTGTTTCCATTGTGGGAGGGAAGCAATTGTCAAAGAGTATATACCGTCATATTTTTTTCTCGCGGATTATAGCAAAGTAGACTAATACTAACATGATAACAATGGATTTCCGCAAAATGCCTGATAGGTACTATTAACATTATAAAAAAATTCTTTGTGTTAAAATATTTCAATATCCGTAAGTTAAGTTGCTATATTCGTTACAGTAATATGAAAATTTATCGCTCATGTAGTACCTGTAGGCGCAAGCCTGGTATCCAATTCCAAAAATGCAAACAGCACCAACATTTCAGAACATGATTACAAAAAGTTTCACTAAAATGAAACACTATGGGAGCATTTAAACAAAGGCTGTTTCGGGCAAAAAAATACTCATTCACGAATGAAAAAAGACCTATAGATAGTCCCTATTGCTTTCATTGTTTCAAGTTCCGTTTTACGTCAAATTTTAATAACTCGGAGGATTTTGCGCAATGACTATAAACAAATTTTAGAATAAAAATGCATAGACTTTTGGGATTAAAAGTCTATCGATATTTTTCATGTATGCCATAGGTACTCTTATTATTACTAGTAGACCCGGCCACGAACGAAAGTGCCACGAAGAAACGAAGGTTTACATACTCAATTTAGCAGACTAATTACCATACACCGCCATCTGTTAGAATCTTATGGAACTAATTCTTTGTAAGATATTAAACAAATAATTTGCATTAGAGTAGATTTAAGCTAACCTATCTTTTAAGCTGGATCAAACTGCACACGGTGTGCAAAATTTGATTAAAATAGGTTAAGTAAGCAATTTAAGAGTCCTTGGCAGACAAACACTGTGACACGTACATTATATATATTAAGATTAAAAAGTTATATTAAAAAAAATGCAAGCCTCGGACGAACAGAAGAAGGTAAGTTACCAAAACGTTAAATTAAAATCTTTTTGTCACTGAACCTTTTTTAATGTCCGGATTTTTTTCTATTATATTTTTCATGCAAAAAAAGACATTTGAGCTCAGAATATTTTCCTTCCCTTACATTCGTTTTCATTCAGTATATAACATCGTATTTTTTTCGTTCCTTATTTCGTAATGTATGGATTAATTTTATTGATTTCGGAAAAGATCCTTTACGAAATTGATCTGCAAGCTTTTCTAAAATATATAGAAACAAAATACAAGCCACAGATAGAAGTATTTCGTAACGTTACATTCAGATAAATTAAATACTGGCAGATTAGAATTCGGAAAATGATTAGCCACAAAAAAAATGGAGGCCTGACAGAATGCGATTGGTCTAAAAATTTACAAAAGTTGTATTATATTTTTGATAACAATGATTATGTATATTTTAAAATAAGGTATTACTATGCACTTTTATAATTTATTTTTCACAAAACGAATATTTTTTTTAGTGTGATATGTATACGTATGTTGAATTTTTGTTGGTTTAATCGTAGTTTTGCTCGCTGCTGAACATGATTGAGACGGGCAGCGCTGATAGTGAAACCCCCTGTAGTAACCCTGACACTATCTCTGCAAATACGGTCACCAACATAACGGTAAATACTCGGAGTTAACAATAGTAATATTACTTTATTTTTCATAACAAATAAGATGCTTGCTTCAATGACCAACAACACAAGTCGTGGACATAAATTGATGTAAATTGTCAAATTAATAATTGAAGACATTCAGATGATGGGTGTTTGAAAATATTTTTAAATATGGAGAAAGCAGGCAAAAAAGTTTTGTAACTTATTTTTTGATAGTTTTTCTTATTAGTTTGATAGTCCTAATATAATATAAAATTGGTGGTCTTAGTATACGGTTGGTTTATTCATAAAAGCTCTATTTACATATGTACCCCATTCATCGTTTCTTGACTTCAATTCTTAACACTTTTCTTTTGTTGTCAACAACAAATTTATTTCTACCTGATGTATATGTATAATTAGTTATAATGAATTACAATAAAACGATAACACTAGGGAAGAAACAACTTATTTCGTTATTTAATAATTTTTCTTAATCGATTTAGTCGATTATAACATTCGATTCTATATCATTAAATTTACAATATATGCTTAAGTTTAGTCTGTGACAAGTACAGTCTCGAGTGTACATACAGTTACGAGGATCCTTCGTATAAAAGTCATATAAAAATTTAGATATGACTATTAACAAAGGATCTGCAGTCTCTATGAAGTAAGTGGAAGCGTTCATGTTCATTATTCATTAAGGGAGCTTTCTCGGTCACCATTGTACACGCCTCCTAGTCTGCTCATTAGTCCTAATGAGAAGACAAGAAGTTGCCTTATTAACTGTGCATTTTTTCTTTATCTCTTATTATAGATACATTATATTATTTATTCCTTTGCCATGGACCTTTGTTAGTGTACTATTAAGTACCTATAATTGTAGCTTTACATTATTCGTTCTCTTGATGCTGTGGAGGAGTACTTACTAATAGATTTTGTTCTGCGAGTTTGAAAATATTATTGGAATTCTAAACATTTTCCATTTTGTGTGAAAGTCTACTTCGTCTTTTAAGTTAATGACGGTAAAATTTCTCTAATGCATATACTATAAAGGAAAACTAAAGAATTAAAGTATATGCTCTGAAGAATAATAAGATTTTGGGTATTGCATTATATTTCTTGTGGTTATACTACAATATTATCGTTGGACTGAATTAATTATGACGAAAAGTATTTTCTGTACTGTTTAACCTCATTTCGAACGGCAAAAGATATTTAATTTCCAATTTGTCCATTAGTAAAAATATATTTATATATAGCTTTTAGAGTTTGTATAATTTTTTCTATTCCCAGGTCTGCTGGAAAAGATTTCTGGTAGAAATAAGCAGAACCTTTGTACAACATTTCCAAAGGTTTCATACAAACTATAAACGTATACATAAATTATTAAATAAATAATTTTGTAGGAATCAATGAAAGAAGATGAGGACATCGCTCGTTCTGAAGCTACGTTTCGGTACACCGTACAAAATATTAGCCAACTGAAAGAACAAGTGCTGTCCCCGCCGTGTTATGTCAGGTGTCTTCCGTGGAAAATCCTTGTTTTAATACGTCACACTTCCACACCCGATCGCCAGCAACAGAAGGCTTTAGGAATATTTCTCCAGTGCAATGGAGCATGCGACGCCCCCGGATGGTCGTGCTACGGGTTGGGAGAATTAAAACTTCTCTCCTGTAAACCCGACGGTGAACACTTGTGTCGGAAGATCCATCATATGTATCATAGGTACGTAGCTTATTCTTTATTTTAAACTTTTTTCATCGCGGACTTTCAACATTTTAATTGTAGCGTGTACTCACGATATCTGTATTCTTTTACCGATACTTCCACCCAGTTGCATAGATCATGGTCACGGCTAGACTGCAGTGGCGGGAACAAACCATTTACAGCTGACACTTATAGCTTGTTTTTAAAAGACCGAACAGTACCTAAATCGTATAAATGAACTCGCATCTTTTAAACATCTTATATATTCACCAGTAACAATGTTTTTTGTGTAACTACCCGCACCGGACTTACTAACAAATCATTACTTGGAATTTATCGTTCTCATGTGAGCGACAATATTGTCTTTTATGAGAAATAATGTTCTTAAACTTAAACCTATTTTTACTTTTGTTACCAAAAACGTAGTGTTAAAATGTTAAAATTAAACTGAATTCATCAGCAAGGAAGATGACTGGGGATTTGCGCACTTCATATCCTGGAAAGATCTTATGGACACTGAAAATGGATTCGTCAAAGACGACAGCATTTCGATAGAGGCACACGTGGTTGCAGAGGCACCTCACGGTGTTTCATGGGATTCGAAGAAACATACTGGATGCATTGGTATCCGTATATGGTTTGATCACATATTTATATGATATCTGTACATACTTTCTGCAACTAAGGTATAATATCTTTATGTCAATAGGACTGAAGAATCAAGGTGCGACTTGCTACATGAATTCTCTTTTGCAAACACTGTTTTTTACTAACGTTCTTCGCAAGGCGGTTTACAAAATTCCAACTGTAGGCGATGATAGCTCTCGTTCCGTGGCTTTTGCCCTTCAAAGAGTATTTTACGATCTCCAATTCTCCGACAAACCAGTAGCCACTAAGAAGCTTACGAAAAGTTTCGGATGGGAAACGTTGGATTCGTTTATGCAACATGATGTACAGGAATTTTTGCGAGTGAGTATAGAACCTTTTTTAATGTTCCAATTATAAACCTATCAATGGTTAATACACTACTGGGTTGCCCCGTTTATCTATCTATCCTTTCAATATGTTTCCAACTAGAAACAAATCATACAAAAGTTAAAACTAGATGTATACACATCGAAACAGATATAGCTAAAACTAATTAGTCGTCTATAGAAGGACAGAAAAAGAACAAAATAAAAAGTATCTATGCAACATTTTAATTGTTACACTACTACTGGAGAGCTGATTCTAGGAAATACTAGAATATAAGATTCTAAGCATGCAATTTTCCTTTTCATTCTCTACTTTTTACTCATTTCGACACTGATATATGAAATTGCAAGGAACGACACATTACTTACCTCCATTATGAGGCATGAACCTCCTTTTATAATTCAAGGGGCCTGGGACGTATTTCTCCAGGCTGCTTCAGTACGTTGGTATAGGATTTTGTGGTCAACACGTAGTTGGTGGTTCATCCATATCATCCAAGCTTAACAGTTTCTTTCTAGCTATAAGTACCAGCGATGGCTTAATAGACAGATTAATATTCCATTAACAATAAATACAAAAGTAGTCACTTGAATATATCTTTATATTACCACCCAATCTTGGATCACCCAATCTATTAGTAATCGCGCAATAATTACTTAATTACATAAGCCAGGTATGAACTCTGTGAACTTTTAATGATGCATATCTTTTTTTTACACCTAACTTAATCATAGGTACTTTATTGCGAAACGTTTACAGAAACTGTATTGTTTTAAAGGTGCTATTAGACAAGCTCGAAAATAAAATGAAAGGAACACTGGTGGAAGGAACTGTGCCCAAGTTGTTTGAGGGAAAAATGACGTCTTTTATCAAGTGTAAAAATGTTAATTGCACCAGCACCCGTGTGGAAACTTTTTATGATATTCAACTTAGCGTTAAGGGAAAAAATGACAGTGAGTTTGCTCTTGATAATAAAGTTCCTTATTAATTTGAATGTTCAATTTACTCGCAATGTTTACGCTGACGTCCACAGAACGAGAAATAATCAAAGCGTGAATTTTAGTTTCTGTTCAATTAAAGCAATGAAAAGCTTCTCACATTTCGAAATACTAACTTTAGTTTGTCAATAAATTGAAATTATTGTCTAAACTTGCTACTATTTGATTGAAATGGATATTTTTAACAAACGTTTACTGTCGCGTATATACACACACCCAAGATGTGTGCATGATACAAAATGTGGTCAGCTAGTAATTGAATTGACGATACCGAAATTATAGGAATTTGGACCTTTAGCACAATTAGAAGTGATAATGTATGTTGATGATAAAACTCGTCTTATATCCAAACTACAATAAAATTACTAACATAACTCAAAAAATGGGAGTCGCACCTGAGACTCTAATTTATTTATTTATTCGGTCACTTACACCCTGTCCGCCATTGCATTGTGCTACATAAAAATGATGTATCTTTGCATTCTGAGCGCCAGTGCAATTACAAGTGACGACATCATGCAAATGCAACACATAACATTGGAATTAATTGCATATGAAAATTAGAACTAAAATATAAGTTAAATTAAACATGAAAATTTAATCACTCATAGCCCCACACTAGGATACCCCATGTCGTGGGTGCCATGGACAACACGAAAGACAATTACACACACACCCAGACCGAGAACAGAAATCTCATCATTTAAATTTCCGCCTCTCTGGGAATCGAACCCAGGACCCTTCGAACAGCGGTCCGGCGTGGTGACCGTTACGCCACGCGGGTCGACAAATACATCGAATTGAATTATACATCGAACACATCGAATTGAATTAAATTGCATTACGAAAATTAATTGAGTAACTCTTTTGAGTTGAGTATCTCTTTGCTGAGTAACTGAGCCTCATAGACAGACATGTAATGTAACCTGTATTGCAGTATACGAATCCTTCAGAGACTACATAAGCACGGAGCTCTTGGATGGTGAAAATAAATACGACGCCGGGGAACACGGACTGCAAGAGGCGGAGAAGGGAGTCCGCTTCGACGTGTTCCCGCCCGTACTGCATCTGCATCTCATGCGGTTTCAATACGACCCGCAGTGCGACGCCTCTGTCAAATTCAATGATAGGTACTAAAACCACCTTGTTAGAGAGATTCATTCATTATTTTTACTAGCTAGGTACCTGCCCTCGCTTCACTTCAGTAAATATTTAACATAAAAATGGTTAAGGTGCGTTAACCTTAAAAGCTAGACATATGCTGTCGCGGACTTTTATTTAAAACTTGTAAAGGGGAACGATATTGCAATACTTGATTTTTGAGTTACTTTCACTGTTTACTCAGCGCATGCAACAAAAGCTCAAAATTTTGCCGATTTCGCAATATTCTTTATTGCTGCTCCTCTTCTATTCCTCTTAGCGTGATGATATATAGCCTGTAGCTTTCCGTCATAAATGAACTATCTTACACTAAAAGAAATATGCAAATCGGTCCAGTAATTCCTGAGATTAGCCCGTTCAAACAATCAACCAAACAAACTCTTCAGCTTTATATATTAGTTATAGATTACAACCAAAACACCTCGCGTTCCCAAACTTACCTACTCCTATTTTAAATAACGTAAGTTTTTATAACGTTGCCGTGTGATGGAAAATTTGAATATCTCGTAAGTTCGTTATTTGTGTTATTGTTCGGCAACCCTGTAAAGGTTCGTGCACAAAGACACTAGTTTTACGACGTCATAAAACGTTACAATTGTAGCGAGCAGCTCCGCGAATGCACCGAACTCATTGTTGCAGCTTAAATAAGATATCCATTTTTTATTGTTTAGCCCATTACGGTCAGCGTTTGTACATATTTTGACTCGAAATCCTTTGAGAAATATTGGCTCTTTGAGTTTAGCCGACGTTTTGTTCTGTCGCAGAATAATCACGTGCTAAACGTTACGCCTGCTTCAAAAGACTACCCGCCTGTGCCCGCGCTGTTCTCAAACATTACTATAATGTATTTTACAACTCACTAACTATCATTGTTTTCCAAAAACTGTAACATGTCTGTTTATATATTAACTTTGTTTATCTTTTTTTCTAATCCTTATTCCCTTAATTTTAATAATGTGATAAATATTATGCATGTAGCCAACGCTCGATATAAGACGGGTCTCCTAGGTAAGTGGTGACCAAGACTTATAACTTGGTTACCAACGCTTTTTTGGTTGCCCAAAATACGTAAAATAAATTCACTGTCAACTCTATTAAAAGGGTGGTATCAAATTTGCCATTGTACTGGTGGTGGCGTTGTTAGGATTATTTCAGGCAGGTATATCTGTATTTACACATACTATTAACCAATATAAAATATAGAAATTAACATATTTAGACAGCAACTTAGAAGCCTTCCATCATCACCTCTGGCCTTCTCTCTGCGGTCCGAGCCATCAATTAACTTCTCTTCTTAAAATTACTCGTGAAAATGATATCTTAATATATATAAAGTACGTGTCACAGTGTTTGTCCGCTATGGACTCCTAAACTACTTAACGGATTTTAA
>DWJN01004511.1:0-12340 GCA_018248895.1 Carystus phorcus
AATTGACGCCTCTGATTGGCTGATCCCGGCGATCAGCAACCGCGCATGCGCGTTTGTTACCAGCGGCGGTACGAGTATAGGGTTGCCGTGCTACAATCGTTAAATGAAATTGTTTTCAAATTTGTTATATAAATGTCCACCTTAGCCAGGAATCGAACCCAGGACACCCCCAAGCATTACTAGGTTACGAAGACCTTATGTTATTATGTCCTCACCACTTACCATTGGGTACGGTAGGTAGGTGGGATTGACGTCAAAAAAAAAATATACTTATAAATTTACTTATACTAAATTAAAAAATACGATTCGTTAAAAATTTAAACATTGTTTTTTTTTTAAATCCACACCAGTTACTCGTATCATTATCTCTTGCTTGATACATTTGTAGTTTCGGAATATTGTTTGCTAAGATATAAAAAATAACAAACAAACTTCTCCGAAGTAAATTTACACAGTATTTGGAATATGTATTCTAAGTACATGTAAATAAAGTTTAAAAAGGAAATTTTGTTATTCTCGTATTAATGTAGGGCAAGGTATACATCGAATTTCCATAGTCATCAGAAGACTAGTTACCTAATATCGCGAAGAAAGATTACTAATCGCTCGCTAAACTTTGGGGCGACAAATCGTACAATTAAAAGTATTTTTCAAGCATTATTGCTTATTTTATTAAGTCTAGCCGACATGAAAATTAAGTAATTATGTTTATGGGAAATCAACTCATAATCTCATATGTATCAATCACCTAAACGTTAAGCAATCCAATCTTCTACCGCAAGTATCGATTGACGTCATCATAAAACTATGTTATTTATTCATAACTTACCTGTTTGAGTTAATTAATCAGGTAATCAATTACTCAGCACAGTACAATAGGTGCTTATAAGATCACGTATAATATATTATCTATCTATATAAATAATAATGAATTGCTGTTCTTTAGTCTCGCTAAAACTTTAGAGCGGCTGGACCGATTTGGCTAATGTATGATGTTCAATTATTTGTGGAAGTCCAGGGGAAGGTTTAAAAGGTAAGTGAATATAAAAATTTCAGGAATTGAATAAAAAAACAACAATTTTCTTTTTCCTTAGAAATAGGGATGGTTCATTATCATTGATTTTCGATAATCATCGACGTTAGACAACAAAAAATCGATGTTTTGAAATCGGTTTTGCATTATCGCTTTAATGCTTTTTTGTTTATCTATTAAGGCAGTACATAGTCTGCCGGGTCAGCTACTTTATATATACGTATAGTATATTATTTACCACTCTCTTGTTCAAACTATCTGCGAAACGATTCGTTCTGTTCTGATCTTGAGAGCCAGTACTCTTTCCTCTCTTCTACCTTGGTAACATATCAGTAATGCCTCTGGTGTTATCAAAGTCCATGGGCAACGGTCACCCCTTGCGATAATCTGTCCCGTCTGCTCTTTTATCGGCTACTAATGTTTAAGCAAATAATTTATACCAGGCCCACCACGTGACTATCACGACCATTCTGTCAAGAGTACAACGACTGAGAAGAATGTTTTAAGTTGTGGATAAAATGATTCCATTCAAACCGGTTTCTGAAAGGCCTATCAAATATTGTTAAAGTCACAACTTAACTTAGACGCTCGCGCAAATAATTCGAATTGCTGAAACGTATTAGAGAATGATAAATTAGGAAATTTTAGCATTTGACACGCGATTCCTAGTGTAATAAAACACCGTCTCTACTGATCCATACATATTAATTATTCTCTTTCCTGGATATTCACTACTTCCATTTACTATTATTTAATTTTGCTATTCTCCAAGAATCACAATTTCAACCTTCTCCTGTCAATCATCCACCCGACATTCTATTCTTTTTCTGCCAGTGTTGCAAGCCCCAACCGAAAACCAGATTAAAATATCAAACTATAAAATCATGAACTTTACACTAGTAAATGATAGCTCTGTTTAACTTTATTCAACTTTAATAAAATCAAATAACAATTGACATTTGATAATCAAATCAAATCATTTATTCGAAGTAGGTTTTTTACAAACACTTTTCGAAGGTCAACTACGCCATCGCTTCAGCAAAGCCCTACCATGAGTGGCCCTGGTAGAAGAAGCGGCAATAAACTCCCAAGGTGCTTTTTTTCCAACTCACAGTACACCACCACGGTGCTCCAATATGGATTGGTGGAGATAATATTGACGACCTTAACAAAATGAATACTCTTTTTAGAGCTTAGGTGAATCGGCACAATGAGTTCAATAACACAGATCCATTGAACATTTACAAATTCTCATTTACGAGTTTACAAATCACTTTATCAAGTTACTTATTATTTTGTAATACTTTATGAAGTGATTATCCAGGTCCCAATAAGTTCCTATACATTTAATTTTACTAAAACATGAAAATAAGAACAATAGTAAAATGAAATAATCAATTTTTGAAAAATTTTCGTCTGTAGAGAACCTAACAAATCGGAAATCACCTTAAATTTGGTCAATGAATTTGAGAATGCAAATCGTTGTGAACTTCTTTTCAAAATAAACCTTGTTGCGGTTACATAAGAGTCATTATAGAAACTACTGCCTCGAGTAGTACGATATCCGGTCTCTTAGTATTGCCTCGGGCTAGAATTTATTAATGTTCGTTCATTCGATAGTTCTCGTTAGACAAAGACGGTTAGAATTTCACCAGTGTGTGAGATCTTCATTCTGGTTTCTGAGTTATGACGCAATTGAGACGTGTAGTGTTTTTGGAGTGATCAATAACTCTTACAGCCTTCAGTTATTAGGCTCCGCCCTAAAATATCTTCTCACTGTACGGAAAGTAAATCATGTTTTGTCTAATTATTCAAAGTTATTCAAACCATGTTTTGCAGGTATAATAATAAGATACAATTAAAATGTTTCGTAACAAGTCAACTTTTCAATAAACGCATTTTTAAGTTATACTTCTCTGGCAATTGATTTTTATGCAAAATTTACTATTTTTTTAACATTCACTGACTATTTTATTTGATCCGCATCTAGTAACAAAGCAAGTTTCATAATATTTTGTAATAATTAATACATTTTATAATCTTTATGATATGATTTTTAAAAGCTCATAGTCCGGTGGCTCGTGTAGACTGTATTCAATCGACAGAGTTAAGCAACTACGGTCGTGGTCGGTACCTAGATGGTTGACCGCTAGTGGCAAAAATATCGTAAACTTCTCCGTGCTTTGGAGGGCACGTTAAGCTGTCGGCCTGAGATGTTTCGGAGGGCTTCGGGTGGTTTAAAATCTTTCAACACTTGAGTTGACTAACCCCTCCACCAATCCACACTGGAGCAGCGTGGTAGAGCATGCTCTAGACTTCCTCAATGATGAAAGACCCGTGCTCAGTTCTGAGTTTCTTTCGCCGTTTCTAGTCCTCGATGTAAAAGCACCTTTCCGAAACGATGGTAGAATCAAAATAAATGACGTGCATAAGTATTGAAATAATACCTACATGAATAAATGATTTTGAATTTGAACCAATAATAAGTTTAAACCAATGATGCTTAATTATGAGATTATTGACATTTTATAGTTATAATTCCATCATTATACGACACATCATTCCAACAGCGGTCGTATCATATCAAAAGCGACATCACCAAAAAGCTTTTACTTTTATAGCCGTAGACGTCCCCGCGGCTACTGTGTGCTATTCAAATAATTATATTTTATGTTCAATTAGACGACGTCTTTGTCTGTATTTTCCCATAAACAAGTCATATTCGTCAATTTGGCTCGTATTTGATGAGTTTACCGCCACTATACATAAAATGTGGCTATAAGCGAAGCGGTTTGTTGTAAATATGACTTGTATTTAATATCTAATTATCTATCTAGTGATCATGCTTAGAATAGCTAAAACTTAGTTTGACGACTCGCTTGGAGTAATGGTTACCACGCCGGGCCGGCGTTTGAAGGCTCCTGAGTTTGATTCCCAGCGAGGGCGAAATTTTTATAAGCTTAAATTTTTATTCTCAGTCCGGCAGTTTGTGTCTTGTCCACGGAAAACAAGATTCAGGGTATTCTAGTGTGGGGCTGTGAGTATGTACCGTTAAAAAAAAAAACTTAAAATTGATGACAATTATTGAGTTCCCGAATAACTAAGTGAAATATGTTTTTAATTTGAAATTTAATATAGACATTCAATAGTCTTAAACTTACATTCAGTGTTTTTTGCCAAATTTTAAGGCTTTCTTCATAACATCATTTTCTCATAACATCATCTACTCTACAATGCATAATAACATTGACGAATTGAATATAACTCAGTGCTTGTCATCATAAGAAACAATATTTGAAGCCCGCTATTTAATAAGTTGCGTGGCCTTTACAAAACCGCTAACAGTACAACCAAACCTTTTTATTTATTGAGTTAATTGGTTGTAAATCGGAGGTAGATTGTTCGAAATGGGCCGCTACGATTTTGTGTAGTAAAACTCATAAACCTCCCTACGTGTTTGTTGTCGGTTAATGGCATCATGATAAGACGTTTATGGTCTAATTGGAGTTTCAAATGTGATTCTTTCAAGTTTTTTTTGTCTCAATCATTATTAATTTAAACGCCAATTAGATGAATGAGACGACTTTACATTAGGACTTTTATCGGATCTGATTTTCGTATCTCTTGTTTTTATAATCGAAGTTAAGTAGACGTCCGATGTTTGTAGCTGTTTTTGTTGGTCTCTCAACTGGATTAACTTATTTTATAGGATACTAGCTGTTCCCGCAGACTTTTCTGTAGTATATCTTATTCAGTACTGTAAAAAAATGCACGTAGCGTTCGTCGTGTTACCCACGTAGAGATCCATCGGTAGCAATGACAATTTTTCGAGAAATTTCTCTTAAACAGAATACACAACAGTAATATACTCTTTTTGCGTACTTTTTTTCTTCCAATCAAATATTCTATTAGATACCAATGATATTGTTTAAGTCCATCGGGAATTGCTAGTAGCTTAAAATAGTGAATATTTTTCATGTAAAATCTAAGGTAATGTAGCTATCTTAATCTTATTATTCATCTCTCATAATAGCAGCCGTAAAGAATGATCTTCCTTCAGATTTGCCTACGGCAGTACTTGCAGGCAACAAAATGTGACAGCCGATTTGAAGCCGATGCGATGCAGGGAGTACAGTGGAGGAAAAAAGCTATTACACGATACAGTAGCTCGCGCCTGGAGGAGCGAATGCTGCTGTTGGTACAGGTGGGTACAGAATTGGTTAATAATTAAAGTAAATTTTTTTGGTAATTATATTAAAATTCCTAAGCTCTCAGTAGAAAGAAGTAAAGGTTACACAATAGCTTTCTATTCATTGCGTCTTGTCGTACATGCATATGGAAATAAAGAAAAATAAATAAAACATTAACGCAAATGAAATTTATTTATCCTTTATTGCAACAACGTTAACTTAAGAATACAATGGGCGGACTTAATGCCTGATGGCATTCTCTGCTACTCAATTCTTTAACCGATATTTTCGTACTAAAATGATTTGTTGTATCGAAATAATAATAGATCTTTAGTATTCTTTAATATTGCACTGCAAATATATGTCAATTTGAGTGATAAAAGTAAACGTGGATTTAAAAATGAATAGTAATTAAACTTCCGTGGTTTGTTTAATTCCTTCAACAGCAACGACGGCAAACATTCACAAACTGAATGGAGCTACACACAAAATTTAATATTGTCTCGATTTTAATTCACATTAATCGAGAAATTTTTATTTTATTTATTTATTTATTTAACACACCATTTTTGATATAAATCTTATACTAAGTGGTATACAAAACATACGCGCGTGCTAATAACAGGTGTGAACAGTTCCCTTACAGACTATGTTAATTAGTATTGTTAGAGTTTATGTTTATACAAGTGAAGATGTAAAAGTAATAGTATGTTTTGCTAAATTAGTTGAATGCTTAATTATTTTATCTTTAAGAGATGATATTCGTGGAATATGTCAAGATCCTTAGACTTGGTACACAGTCGAATTACGACTGAATATAAATTCAGAAATAAAATACGATAACACTTTTGTCGCGAACAGTATCGTGCACTGTGATTATTACCAGTTTTTGTGGCGGGACACGTGGGGCGATGGAATTATCGTAATCACAGCTCCATTGCAGCTCCCGGGTTTAGGGTCCTGAGCTGGTATTACTATTAATATTGTATTACCAACCAATTGAGGTGTATCGGCTTCAATGGGTTCTCTGATGACAGTGCTCCTTGAAGTAACTACGAATTACCTGCTAGGAAAGCTTGAATGATATTAGTCTGGCTTTGAATCGTATTGATCAACGGAGTAATGAAATTCAACATAACCGAAGGGCCGAGGGTAAGGTTTATGTTGGAGCACCAAAAACCAAAGGCTTCCAGTCAGTACATTAGGAAATATGATTCAGTTAACTACATATTCCTTCACAACATACACACACACGCACACACACATCTATTGTCAATATATCGAAGAAAAATGTTTTTTTGATTTACTGTGTGTATTCGTATTGGTAGAGCAGGGTACCCTGTTATAAAAGTTTGCATCTAATACAGCGGAACTTGCAACTAGTATATAATGCAACTTGTGAATCAATAAAACACATTTCGTTTACATTTTCAGGAGCAGCGTATTCAATATGCTACCAGGTACGAGTAGCATTTGGATAAAACTTCCACGAGTAGCATTTGGATAAAACTTCCACGAGTAGCATTTGGATAATCCAACGACTGTAAATGGAGTGACTTCATAGCATCCTTCACCAGGACGTATCATGGGCATGGGGAAGTTGAGTGCTTGAATCATCTGTCTAATAATTGTGCTTCGGCTGCTATTGAGATCCAGTACTTTCTGTTTCATCTCTTTTCCTTCTTAGCCGAGAATGTATTATATGTTTTTAGAGTCACTGATGTCCATGAACGACGATACCCACTTACCATTAGGCTGTAAGTCATTCGTCTGTCGGCTATGTACATAAAAAAGATATATATTTTCTCTTTTAGTTTTTTTCTTTCATCTTTATATTTATAATTATTCTGTTCATTGATATATTAGTGAACTTCTCTTAAACGGTTGGATTGATTTTGATAAAACAAAAATGTCTTTGTGTAAGTTTTTTTTAAGAACTACTGTAAACTCAAATATTGTTATATAACTTTGTTAACATATTTTGTATCATAATCGTGATTTTGTTTAAAGCTTCTTGTCGGTATATATCTTTGCAGTTAATAAAATTGACTGAACAAAAATCTCTTGTGTTATAGATTTTATCATATCGACATTTTAAATCCTTGTAACGAACGTTTTCAAAGCCAGCCGCGGAACCCTGCCCGTTAAGCGAATACAAACTCATTATAATATTTATATTTTTTGCTTAATAATTGCCCCTCCACATTCATAAGCTACTATTCTATTTGTCTCATCAACATCACGCATACGTTTCAATATCATAAGGATGTGTTTTCATTGTAATATTAAGCGTGATATATGTATGTAGGTGCCTATTTAGAATAAAGGAAAAAAACGCTCCAAAAACCACTGCGAACCAGCGATATACGAAGTGGTCGCTATACTTTCACAAATGCAGGGAGCATTTTGGTAGATTATGCTTGAAGTTTTTATTACGTAAAGAATCATGCCTTGTATGCATACAGAAATATTAAAGATATTTGCGGTAGTAAATTTGCATGGAAATTCTTGTTAATTGATAACTCAAAATTATGATGCATTTCTCCCAATAATAAATGGGACAATTTTTTCAACTGAATTTGCTAGGATGACCTCTCGCCCCTATAGTGTAACACATGACCATCATGTATTTAGCTCATTTGGAATGAGATTATTTATTTGTAACCTGAAACATGCATGAGTCTGTTGTTGTTATAAAATGGTGATTTCATATCTCCCGCTCTCCGCTGTATCGAATAATGTGACCTCGTAGTCTTTAAGAATTCCTTATGACTCTCCTCACGCCATCAATTGTTTCGTTGTAATTATTTAAGGAAATGGTATGGCCGCTACTTGTTCTTAAATACAAAAGTCGAACAAAATTGTCGCGAAGAAAAATTATTTGCGCATTGCGGACGTGAGAATAAATATTCATCATAACTTTAAATACCAACGTTTGGCTGACAAGTTCCGACGAAATGCTTTATCCTATTATAACTTTTCTGCAACGGTAATAGAGAGGAAAAGAGCGTAGATTAAATTTTGTTCTGTACACGAACAATTAGCTCGACTATACTTAAAATAATAGTGCTTAATTGGGAAATCTAACTTACTGCATTGTTTCGTTAATTTTGAATATAACGGGGTTTTTGTTTTCAAAGTGAGAGATTAGGTAATATTAAAAAAAATCCAAGAGCACAGTAACTTCTAACTAATCTTTACGACGGTTTTCGCAGTGGTTGAAATTCGACTACAATAATTATTGACATTTTAAAGAAAACTTATGCAAGTATTTGCAATTTAAACAATTTTTTAATCGACTTTAAAAAAAGCAGGAGGTACTCAATTCGTCTGTATTTTATTTATGTGTGTAGGTCAAAAACTCTTTATTGGGTAGACCAATTTAAATGATTCTTTTTTATTAAATTTAACTTTTTGTTGGGAAAGCATCATTGACGACTTTAGTACTACTGACGTCTCCTGGTGGCTATCACCACTTACTACACCAGGCCACTGTTGTAGTTGGAACTGAATTTAGTCTTAATGTGAATATGAATAAAATATATTATTGCGCTGTACCTAATCACATCAATAAAATAGTAGATATTTATATAAAAACACGAGCCAATATAAATACCGCACGTAGCGATTAAAACAATGCTATAAAAGGAAGTAGCAATAGAGAACAATTAAGACAACAAAATGAAAGCGCGTTATCGAATAACAGTAATAAATGCAGCTTACGATAAGTATGTACAGAGCGGTCCCGAAAATCAAATTACTCAGTAATTACCTGTACGATTTCACGCAATAATTACCATCCGGTAGTACGTAGCATGATTTTTAATATCCATCGAACGCTACATTGGAATAATCTGTATAATCATCCTTGTCGATAGATCGATAGCATCTATTCAATCTCGAAGCATCAAACTAAGGGAAAACTTACACTTACTTTTATGTCTTCGGTAACATTTTCGCCAGTTCTGTTTTCCCCTCCTTCTTCCTTCTTGGCCGGCAACGCGTTGGTGACACCTCTGGTGTTGCTAATGCGACGGTGATCACTTACTATCAGGTGACCCGTCTGCTCGTTTGCCGGGTTACGGCATAAAAAAAAAAACATGCCGTTGATTTTGGGAAGTTACCGCTATTTACGTACAGTATACTCGTATTCTTCTAAACTAATAATACCTTAAGATTGAGATTGGAAAAAGAATAAAAACCAATTTAATAAAAGTACCTTGACCGTTCCTGATTCGCCAACGCCAACTAAACTAGACGATGTCCAAAATCCATCAGTAGGGTGAAATTACGCTATTACATTAATTGTATTATGTAAAATGCTTTTATAAATAAATTTAATAACCTTCTAAATTTATACTTTGGATATTAGAGAGTTTTGTTCTATCAAACACAATGATTGTTCTCCAGTTATTAGCAACCGCAAAAGAAGGCATCATATGTAAGCTTTTAAAAACTATAATCTGTTTGGGGGGCTTTGAGCGCTTATACGATACACTCTATTGTATATAAATCTATTTTTATTGAATGTAGACTCTAAATTTAATATAGAAGTTATATTAAAAACAATTTGTAACTAATTTAAGTGACAACGTAAAAGTGTAACAATACTCTCAGATCATCAAACCGTATATGAATGAAGGATACGAAGGACCAGTTCCCGAGACAGAATGTTACTTATCGGTAATTATTGGGAGGGATTCATTATGACGTTACGTGACAGTGGGGGTACTTGGTATGTAATTTAATGAAATTGATCTCAGAGGTATATTGAAAAGCATCTGTCATTACAATGTCGTTCATTTGTACCTGAGCTGGTGTCAGCGATAATGTATAAGTGCGTGTTTGCGTCGAAACTTTCTTTTTAATTCTAGTTTTATAATTAAGATTTATTTAGTTTTAAGTGTCCACTCATACGGGTGAATGAAAGGAATTAACATTTTAATTATAGCGGTACTCACGATCTCTGTATTCTTTTTATTCTTTTACCCATATTTCGACCTCGACGTCGACAGTCTCGCCGTGACCACGATCCATGTAACTGGGTCGAAATATCGGTATAAGAATAAAAAGAAGAAGAAGATCGTGAGTACCCGCTATAATTAAAATGTTGAGTGTCCGCGATGAAAATTTTGAATACCATAAGCTAAATTTGGTAATTAAGTACCCAATAAACTCCAAAAAGAAATCTGATTTCCTAGCAGACCTGATCAACGTCCTTTTGCAGGGTAGACCATGAGCACAGGAATATGACTTGGATGCAAATATAAATGGACCTCTTACACCTTTATAATTGTCATAGATTTGGCAAATAGAGCCATTTAGCTACTTCTATGTAGATTTATTTATTTCTTCAAGTGTACAAAAATTTTCCTTTAGCTTTAAATCAAATACGAGTATGAAAATACATTATCAAAGTGTAAGTCAATGTACGATCTCATATAAGGCAATATGCATTAAGATTGCTTACAATTTAAACGTGTTTTTGCCCTCCTCATACATAAAAACGATAATGTTATACGAAATCTTAAAATTTTGGTGCATTATGGTAATAACTAATGACGTAATAATGTGCTGACGATTTTCTGTAACCCTTGTCGAATTTAAAATGAAGCTCGTCGGGTCTCAAAATCGTTTAAGCGGAAACTAATTCGTTGTTATTTTAATGCATTTTTAAGTAGTTTAAAAATCAAGATCGATTTTTTATTTATAATAACACCAGAAAGGTTTTTTTAATGTTATACATTTTTCATGGTTTTTTGTTTATTTTAAATACTCCATACGGTCGTTATTGTAGATATTGTTGGTTGGTTGGTTAGTTGGTTGTTATTGCAGCCTTCAAGCCATGTCAGAGGCCTTTACACGGCATAAAATCTTCCAAAATTTAGGTTGGCTACTATCCCCTCCACCAAATTGAAGTAGCGTGTTGAAATGTGCTCTAGGTCTCCTCAATGATGACGACAGATCCGTGGCCTATAGTGGTCCATTAAAGAATTGACGTCAAATAAAATATATGTGAGCAGATCACCAGCAAATAGTAGATGAGAGATTATTATGGATATCAGAACATAATATACAAAACCAAAGTAAAAGATCTGCCTTATTAATGACTCTTCGACCATCCAATAGATAAAGATTAAACATAACATAACGATACAGCGAAACAGAAATCAATAAAATTTGAATGAGAAGAAAAAAATGTACATATTTGCAAGAATCAAGACACCGAAAGGAAACAGATGGCTTAAGATATTTAAATTAGAAAGGCTCAAAGAAGCAACGACAAAACCTGCAAGTAAAACAACACTCTATGATTACAGCCATCAATATGAAGGGATTTACTATCAGAAAAGTATTAATATTAACATAAAAGGGGAATATAAACATAGTAGCTCACTACAAAAGGTATATTTTGGAATGTCGAGGAAGGATCTTCCCGATGGGTTGATACTTGCTTCAGGGTACGTCATTAACGTTCGATAGCGGCTACCAGTTGCTACAAGGACTCTGATTTTCTTGTATGAGAGGATATTGTTGGAATTTAGGAAATAAGGTTCTTTTAACATCTTTATATAAGACAAGATATGTCTTCATCAGCAAAGCAGAAGGTGATAATGCTGATCTTCTTTGGATATTTGGCAATTTCAAAAAAACGAAGATTCTCAATACGACTATATTTTTCACCTATGTTTATACCTTTTTTTTATGTTTATATGTTCTTCATAACTTTTTAGTGCTCGTCATGTGGTTTTATTTAAATTAAAGCAACATCGGATAATGTGTGAGTTATGTTAATATGACTTCGGAATCGGAATATAGTATACGGCGTATTTAATTCATGTCAAAGTATAAAATAATGTAAAAGGTGATCAATGATATAGCAACGAATATCCTACGGCACAAATTTGAACTTTGGCAAAAATTCGAGGCACTGTCATTAAGAAATACCATTAAACTTCATAATATTCTCCTAGTCCATTGAAAAGTTACATTTAGGGTTGCGTTTTTTAGAGGACGCAATTTTATTTTTTTGAAGTATAGGGGGGTCAGTGTAAAGCTAAAACCAAGTTTGTGGGGTCGCCACCCTTGTCCCACGGCCGCCATCTTGAAAATAGGG
>DWJN01004512.1:0-12338 GCA_018248895.1 Carystus phorcus
GCGTGGTGGAGTATGCTCTAGACCTCCTCAGTGATGAGGAGAGACCCGTGCTCAGTAGTGGACCATTAATGGGTTGACGCTTGTACTGGTTATCGGTATAATGTAGCACCGCTGTTTCCTATTGTTATCGTATTACGGTAGCTGTCAAACTATGTTGAACACTCTTCTCCGCGATGAGGGACTTCCGACAACATGTTATGTCTCTAATCCTTTCTACTGTACGCAGTGTTGTCGAGTGCAGTATACAATTAAGAATAGAATATTATATCCGGCAGTATACGAAGAATTATTAAGAAGTATTAGACATTTGTGAACAATCATAAGATCGTAATCATAGTAATAAGTTTAGCCATCTGTGAACAATCTTAAGGCTAATGAAATTAGTTGATACAGTTAGTACGTTCTCGGGAATTCTTTAACACGAGTTATAGCAGTGATACACGTCCAACTTTTTCATCATTTACATTCATCAAAACTTTTAGTTTGCGATGCATCCATAGCGAAAATTGGATTTATAATCTACTTATTATTAGACGTATAAAAATTATCCTTGTTTACAAATGTATCTAACGAAGTATTAGTGAGTTAAGAACAACAAAGAAAAAACGATGTTATTGATTGCTTTATTTTCGTTACATACGTTGATATTGCTTCATTGTTTTGGAGGGTTTGCTTTATTGTTTAAAAACTACATTATAACATATACTGATACTTACCACATTGAAATACATCATAGATAAAACTTATTATAACAAAATACAAATAAGTAAGTCAGGTTATCCCACTGTAAGTAGTAGTTTACCCTCCGAAGCAGATAGTTCAGGTATATCGCCTTTTTCTGGTCAAATACTGTATTCTAAAAGATAAATTTGGTAAAAAAATCGCGTAAGGCAGGTTTCTTTTACCTGATGCAAATAATTAATTACATTAAGGACATAAAAAGATATGTATATGCAAGGAAGAGTCTTACTTAAAATTTTGACTATAATAAAAAAAATGTGATACTAGTTGTAAATTTAAAATATTTTGTAAAGAAAGTTACAATTGTTGCAACATATTGAAAACATGTTCTACGTTTATTTATGTATTCACTGTAGAACGTGAATTTCCTCCAGTGAATAAGCACATGTATATTGATACTCGAGATTGGAAGCCATAAGGCGGTAGTAGTATTCATTTCAGTTCGTATTTTTCTCCTTACACAAGCGGTATCGCCGGTGTTATTAGACGGCAGGCCAAGTAAGTACGCAATATCTCCGGCCGTACTCCGTAAGAATCCTCGCCGAAGAGATGCCCCGTTATTGCATGGAAATTCTTAGACGTGCAACTTCATTGAGGGACTCTTTCGTATAAAGGTTTCAGCGGGATGTTCCAGGCTTATTGTTTTTCAAAAGCGGGGGAGCCGCGTTTATAAATCTGCTTTGTATCACGAACAAGTTTATTCAATTAAGTCTTTGTATACCCATTTCAGTTATGTTTTAATACATATTTGTGGTAGTTAAATATCTTAGAAAAGCCTCGAAATTATAAAAAAATTGACCTAATTCGGATTAGACACGGATGGTATTAAGCTATATGAAAATAATATGCAAGTTTATAACATATTTTATTAGCCGAGATTACATTAAATATATTTGACAGGTAGAAATCGTGACACCGAACTTATTACTTTTTAACGACTTAAAAAGGTTGATACTGCTCAGTACTATATCACAGATGGGATATTTTACAGATGGGAACTTACTTTATGATGGGAATTTACTTTATACTTTAATGGTGTTTTCTATGTAGGTTAATTTTCTTTTGATTAAAAAGAACCGTTTTAAAATATTTCTTCTACAAGTGAGGGTGGAATTTACGCGTTACGTTCCTTTGTCGTTTGATCACTTAGCTCAATATTTGTATCCAGTTCCAATTCTAATTCCATCTCGTTGATTCTAAGAATTCGGGTCTCATGGACGAATAGAGGCTACGATGAGCGAGTGATTGTATAACGGTCCCCTTTTCCATCAAATCTGTGGAACCCTAAAAAACCATTAACCGCCTTTTGTTATGTTTTATGAAACGGATCCATGAGATCCAGGCCATATTAGTAGCGCTTCAATTTATTTACGCTGATATTGCGGCCACACCTCTTCCATTTGCGTTGGGATCGGGAAGGATTCCCGGAAATTATAATAAATGTTCGAGTCGTGACATGTTTTTCCAGGTGATACGGTTATTGACAAAATTGATACATTTATTACTGTGTCAACATATTTTTATAACATAATAATATTATAGGCGTCATTAAATGAAGACGTTAAAGCTGAGGTAATCATTTTGTTACCTATTATTGCGTTTCATGCATTGTTACAGAAACTAGTGCTTAGAATTTTTTGTTTATTATTGTAAGTATAGAGTAATAAGTTTTAAGACGCCAGCAACACAATAAATATCACCGATGCGTTATTGATATGTATATATTTTTAAAAGCTTTTTGATTTTTAACTGAGATTATTGAATGTGGTTGTAGTTGATATTCATTAAAAGATTATTACGGATAACCCGGATTGTTATTAAGCGAATGAAACAATTAACAAAATTGAGGCTTTGCTTTATGTCCGGAACAATTTTGGCGCGTGTTTATGCAACTAATTAGGTAAATACCTAACTAAGTCTTATTAGTATGAAAATGAAAAGTGGACTTATCGTGGATTGAATTAGAATGGCCTACACGACACTCCAGGTGCTGTTATTTTTTAATTATTTTTATAATAATATTGAATACGAAATAAAACGATTATAAAGCGAAAATATGTTTTTAATTATTAATGAATTGATTGATGTATAATAGAAGAATAACTTATAATAAATGTGGAATAAAATATGTGAAGCTTGCGGCACTGGCAACAAAACACTGCACTTATTCATATTTATTGTTATCTTTTTAAATTTAATTACCTACATTTGTATTTTGCATGTAGATTTTTTCTTTTTTTTAAGTAATTATATTCCACTTTGAATCATCAAGCTCTACTTTTATTTCATTTATGTTGATTTAGTTAAAAACTTTTATTAAATTATATGTATTATCTCGTCTGGTCTGAATTGAACGTGAAATAATTGATTTAATGAAAGTATTCGTTTGCGGTGTCATTGCACCGCGTGCGGTAGACGCGAAATGCGGGTTGTTATCACTCGTCTGCGCTCGTAGATAAGCCACTGACCTTTCACTAATACAATTGGACGTCGGTTAGCAAGATATTAATTTTCCTAATATCTTTGAAGTGACCCCTTGAAATAGTTAGCTGTTTATATCTTGCTAGTCTATTTATACCTATGTAGGGCCTAATAACCGTCCTAGCTTTCGTGAAAGCTATTAAGCACAGTTTTTAAAAGTTCAATAAGCACGAAAGGTATCAAAGGATTGTAAATCTAAAAGGAAGTAGATAGCTTATTCATGTTCCTAACTATTCAAAACTACTATTCATTGTAATATTTTTATATAAGTAATCGATAATCAAGTTTACGAGATACAATGATAAGAGGTCATTGTTGCCTATGGACATCAGACACCAAAAGTATTACTGATGATGACTCTCAAGCTCCAGCCGGAACATGGTGAATCGTTTGGAGGTTGACTCAAGTGGATGGGAGCTAGTTAGGCGGGTCTCACTTACAGATAAGATACATCTTAACTCAATGTCCTTCCACCAACTGGGCGGCGTTCTGTCGCCTCTTACCCTTGACTGCCGGTATAGGATTAGAGTCTGTATTCTATGCCGCACGAATATTACCAACTACTCCAGCTTAATATTAAAAGCAATCAATTTTAATCTTAATCTTTTTAAAGCCGAGTGTCTCATTTCATGTCAATTCATATCTTTAGCTTTTGGCCTACCTTTTTAACAACGATTTATATCGAAGCAATTGTTGTTCATCTATTTCAGGCATTACAAAAGATTTCATGTTTAGCTCAAGTTATATTATATTTAGCAGAATTTTGTTTTTAATCGAATTTAGACAGGAGGAGGTTCCCAATTCGACAGTATTTTTTTGTGTGTTACTTCATTACTTTTTACTGGGTGTACCCATTTACTGTACAACGGGTACTTGTTAAGAGGTCCCATTTAAATGTGAGCAGCATTTGACAAATAATTTTCATGTTATCCCTAATAAAGCGCATATACTTGACGTACAATGTATGTACATATATGTTATGCGTATGACTTCGGAGAACGCAATATTGAATTTGGGGTATTTAACTGAAGGCATCTTTTTATTCATTTAGAAAGCCATTGTAAAGATATACAATGTGTTGCAAACATTTACAAAAAAACATAATGATTTCTTTATAGAACCTCCGCACGCTACAAAGTGCTCTCTATTTTTATCAGTATTAACCAGTTTTTCGGGAAAAAATACATTGTAATTTTTAGGTCTTTACCCGTGATGTAAGTTACAAATGAGCCAGTCATTATCATATTTTTTTGGAGGTTACCGAAGCGGATAAAATAATTTCTAAAATTATATTTCAATGTCTACATTGCCAACAAACCCTACGTATTTACTTGAAAATTAGCAAAAAATATCTAATGTAATTTCCATCTTGTTTCAAATGTTTGTAGTAGAGGTTTAATATCGGCATTGTAGCAATATGCGACAATTATATACTGACATGAAATAACCTTTACACAAAGAACTAGTTTCTCCTGGTTATTCAACAGTTTCCCGACGGTTACCGATAAAGGCCAAATAGAGAAGTGCGCTCAAGATTTCTCGGTGAGCAGAATCTTATAAATCTAATAAGAGTTCAATTGCAGGGTAAATAATTCCTAGATAGTCCATGCAATTTACGGACGCTGGATCTTTCATGAGAATAATAAAATTATTATTTGTACTCTTAGCGTTTTTGAAATAAGCGGTTTTTATGTCCAATTGGGTTTAGAATACAGTGATAATATTGTGATATGTGATCTAAATGTATATTTTCAGCGTCATCAGCGTTTCAGCGTTTCCGTTGGACTCAAGTAATTAGGTATTTATAATAATAGAAGTTGGATAAAAAGATTAAAGATTTCACTATTGTTTTCCTTTACCGAAACCAGTGTCAGTTAATTTCAAAAAATAATCACAAATAAAACAACATTGTGTTGAAAATACGTAATTATTCAAGAGAGATAAAAAAAAATTCAAAAAATTAGGTCATTACCGCTTATTTACATAATGTTATATACTTACTGGTAGAATATTTCATATCAATGCTCAGCTCCTATTGATCGTTGCGTGAAGTTACATACCCTATAAGCTTCCTCGATAAATTAACTATCCAAGACAAAAATATTTTTTCAATTCAAACCAGTAGATCCTGATATAAGTGCGTTATTATTAATTATAGTTTTATACTCTGTAACACGGTCCCACTTCGCATTCTATGTCTCTTCCTTATAATTATGTACTATATTGTATGAGTTATAAACATATTTATTTAATACAATAACTACAAAAACCAACAATATTTTATAACGAAACGTAATAGAGGTCGCATAATTTAAATTCCATCTGATTATAATAATTGAAAGTTACCTAAATTTAGTAGGTATATTAATTTTAGTAATAACAATGTTTCCGATGACTTGTAAGGTAAAATCTTCCATGAGTAGTATTAAAAAAATTGTAGCAAAAATATACTCAACCAAATTTATTTTTATATCTTTATATCTACATTTTTATTTCTATATTTTTATATCTACCAAATTCATAGTATTTTAATTTGAGAATTAACTGAATATTTAATCATGTGTTTTTGGTACTTCTGTTATAGAATTAAAAATATATAGGCATTTCGTGTAAGTCAACATCTCAGTAAAATAATTCCCTTTATCATTCAAAAATTTATCTACTTAACTTTTTCTTTTATGCAAAAATTCTTTGAAGTCGAGGAAAGCTTCCAAAAAGTAATTTTATTAATTACGAGACAGGAATTCAGCAAAGTTCCAAGGCGGAGAGGTCCTTTCTTTCTCGACGCGATCCATTATCTTATGAAGATTTAGAAATTCCTGCGGTGTGCGCCGTTCCGCGCCCGAACAACGGGTGCTTCTTAGAAGAATTACTCGGTATTACGTCATTATTTAATCATATTGTAGGTAGGTACGTACAATCCTGTGACCGTAGCCTCCGAGACCTCAATGGAGCTGGAAATGGTAACTCATTTTAAAGAGTAATTTTCATATCGAGACAAAAGGAACCGTGAACTTGCGGTAACAAATTAATTATTCTTAGCTTATTGCTAAGGTCGAGTAACTTTAGCCTCGGCCCGGCGCCGCGGCGGGGGAAGCGGTAGCGCAGCAAGGAAACAAAGGGTGGAGGGACGCCTTGATGCCCTATGGCTATTTTCTCTGTAAATGTTGCCGTACTTCTCTTTGTCGTTTTGTTCGTTGGGAGGTCAAGGGAGAGGGCTATAGACAAACTCATTTACCCTCTTTTGCAGAAACAACCGTATTTGATACCGACTAACCGCAGGCTCACTCTAACAGGTAGCTTTAACGGGTCATTACCCAGCGCCTTACGTGCATTTCTGCTACCTTTAGATAGCGCTTATCTGATTAAAGTTTTGAGTTTTGTGAACGCACAAAATATTCTGTTTCTAATCTTTAACCTGTTTGCGAGTATCATAGGGATTTAATTTAAATAAATATTGTGAAAAGTTAATTTAAGTTATTGGATACCTAATGCTACGTTTGTCAGAAAGTTGAATAAGTTTTGCGGTTAGTAGAGAATTCAATGTAAATTGCAACTAATAGCCTTGTTTCAGTTAATAATATTGTAAAATTGACAAGATATTTATTTGTAATAAATGACTAATCTTATTGTCCATTTATTCTATCTTAGCGAGCAAATAGGCAGTTATGCCTTTAGTTTTAAAAGTATAAAATAGGGGTTAATGAATATTTACCATGAAGCAGTTCATTTGCTATTTATAATGTATAAACATTTAAAACATTGTACATACAGTAGCTTAAATGCTATTTTAACAAGTTTGCTGCCATAACTATGCCAAAATTCAATAATTACGTAAATACATTATAAACAATTAAGAATTTAATTTGCTTGGACCATCTTAAATTATAGAGGAACTATACTGGCGTAACTTGAACTATTAATCAACAGACCATGTTTCTCTTAGGCAAAAAAAAAATTAAAAACAATTGAGATGGATTCTATAATTGACATGTTTATTTTTTATTTTAGAAACGATTCGTCGGTTGATCATTCATAATTCATGTATAGATTTACGTGATCCACTTGCACTGAGCAATCATAGTGTATGTTTTCAGTGAAATTTCGCAGTAATCCCCACAGGTTTGCAGAGAGCTGCACGCACGCGCTTAGGATTACTCGTAAGTGATGGGCTATAGTTCTAATCTCTGCACTTTGCTTTTATGAGTCGTACTGTACTTTCCACACGAATGTATGAATCTTTCACCTTTTTCAGGTTTTCAAAAATATTTTTTTAAGTACATGTAATGGTTACTTGATTTAAGAATTAATTATTAGTATCAAAAAATATTAGTTTATTTTAATTGCATACTTATTTTATTCTCAACCACTCTACCTGAATTAGGCACAAGGTCTTTGTAATAATGTGAAACTCCGTGTTTTGCAGAGGTCCGCTAATGTTGGGTTGAACTTATTTTAGAAAGGACAAATTTACGACTGCTTTATTTAAAATTCATACGAAATTTACCTTCACCGTGAGTAATGAATAAATTACCCCTATAATAAAAATACTCCTACTAATCCACGCTGGAGCAGGGTGATGGATGGTCTACGACTCCTCAGTAATGAGGAGAAACCCGTATCCTGTAGTGGGCCATTAATGTGTTGAAGCCATAATAAAACCTATACCTATATATTAATATAGGTTTCTATTTATTACATTACCGAAGGAAATAATTCGATTCTATATTTTATATTCTTAAATTCTTTGAAGCTCGTAGGGAAGTTTTAAAACCTGCACGCATAACTTGCACGAAGTAAACGTGCACATATGAAAACAAAATGAATCCGAAAACTTCGAGGAAAACACCGTGAGAAAACTTGCATACCTGAGAGTTTTCCACAATGCTCTCAAAGGTCTGTGAAGTCTACTAATCCGCACTTGACCAGTGTACCGTGCTAGTTAACCCTCTTATACCGAGAGGAAACTTAACTCAAGCCATGGCACATTTACGGGTTTTATGGCATAAATAGACCACTGACTGCGAAATATTTGCGAAAAAAAACATAGATAACTTTATCCTATATCGATCACTAACATTATATAAACTCGCTACATGTCGTCGGTAACTTTACGTGGCAATTCTCATAAAAAACGGGGTTAGACATAATTTATCTTCAATATGACACGAAAAAGTGGCTGAATGTGTTGGCTCGCATAATTTATTAGTTATACAACGTAATTCAGCAGGCTCACGCCGTTGCGGGTTACTATTCGCGTGAGCTTCTTATCTTCAGATATTCAAATTCCGGCGTGAGTCTCAAAATAGTTCAAATTAAATGGAGCTTGCAAATTAAGTGTTGCTATCACGCAATTCCAGGGAAATAGCTCTAAGTGGTTCGCTGTGTGATCTACTATTTCGTACAGTTTGACTTAATGACGACGATTTAAGGAAATAATTAACGTAGAATGGTTCCGCTGGTGTTTATTGCATTACATCATATAACATTCCGTCGAATGAGTGAATACATGTAAATTTACGGTATATAAATCTAAAAATGGTCTGAAATGAGGTTTTATCTGTACAGTTATCCCGTATTCAATAGACCTAGTGATCTATGCGAAGAACGAATTTTGACATAAATTAATAAAACTTGCAAATCTTGTTTCTAAATTAAATTTAATTAATTCATATAATTTAATTTATACACACTTTACGCTGTACGCCATGGATATTTGTTAATTTTCCTATTATTCGTATCCCATCACGGATATAAAATTCTAGCAGTTATTTCAGTGTTGGTTATAAAGATATGTACCGTTTTTATGTATTGTCGCTGTATATTTATTTAGCTCACGTAACTATCTACCATGCAAATTTTCTCTAACCATTTATGTATACAAATTCATGAATCATTAATCTTATTTATGCGATGATCATTTCGAAGATTGTAGTGAATATTCCAATTTAAAATATTATATCTCAATATCTCCAAGGGGTTTCGAAGCTACGGATGGTTGAATTGGACTACCATTAGGGACTACTGCCTACCTTAACGAAACGAAGTGGGGTTGCTAGTTAAAAATATATTTGTTGAGAGGTCTGCTCTCGGGGGTAAACACCCGACATGTACCAGTTTAATGTGAAAATTTTAGGTCGTTTCCATAACGAAAGAAAAAAATTCAGTTCCTTAAGGATGCTTTACGAATATTAATTCTGTCGTGCAGACGAAATTTGTATGTTATATCTTTTGTTTATCTTTTATTAATATAAATTACTATCTGTAGTAAGTAAAAAAAGCAATCTCAGTTAATAGGAGTATTGTTGGGCTAGTCATTTGTTAATAATTATTTATTTTATTCCTGTATCATTTAAAATTATCTTTTACAGAGCAGGGTTTCGATTTCAACCTTATTCTGAGCAAATGTACATGTAGAGCGAAAGTATAGTTTGTATACATAAAAATGTATAATTTATGCATGCATGTAAATTTGATAATTACATTAATAACCAGATAATATTATATTATAACAATATTTTATTAATTAGAATAAAATTTAATCAAAATTTAATCATTTAATCATTTACAAACAAATAAATTTAGGCAATAGGGATATTAAAATGTAGTATGTCTTCAATATTTATCTCGTTTTGGTCGTTGCGGAAGTTGTGTAGTAACATACATAGGTTCGGAACATTTTGATTACGATAGGATAAAAACCATTACTTTGTCCCAGAGTGATCTACTCGTTACATTAGGTAGACGTTTTCCTTATTTTTACATTTGTGTAAGAGCGTTCTGTTTTCTATCATTTAATATACATACCTATTTGCCAAACCAAATATCGAAAATTCTTGTTTGGTTTGTATGGATTTTTTATATATCCTGTATCCCAAATTATCCTGGTGTACTCGTATAACAAAATTGTTACTTAAATACTAATATGTATGTTATGTTGAACATTTGTATTCTTATCGTTTGATACGATAGCTATAGATGATTTGCCTGGTTGAAAATTATTCCACCGAAATAAGCATCTTTATTTTTCAAAATATAAATAAATTGTTTGCTGCATTAATATCACACAAGGTTTTGTATTTCATATATTTTATTATTTTATATTTATTATCTATTTGATGGCGTGCAATGTTGCTCTCCAAATTATTGATGAGTACGTTCGAATATGCTTGACGGACTGCTTTGGGAATACCCTGTCCAAGAAAAGTCGTATATGGAATAAGAGAATTTTAGTTCGAAAAGTTACTCATAAATTTTATCGACGGCGTCGTGGGAAAGCTAAATGTCGTCTAATGTTTGTGAAGAAGATAAATATTAAGTTATTCCTTAAAAAGTGTGAAAATGACTACAGTACAATAATTACCGTATCGTCATATAGATCTATGGCGTATATTCGTATGTATGTCGACGTATAGATAGCGGTTTAAAAACTTCGTTATAAGAACGTAACGAGGTACATGTTTACTGACTATGAAAGTAAAATACTGAATGCAAAATATCGGATTTATTTTCATGTCTTAAATTTTGGGTGATAGTTTATATTTTGGCAAGAATTGTATGGATTGATTAGCTATTACCTATAATTATATATTTATATTATAAATATTATTTTGCAAAGTATTTTAAATAAAAGAAGAACATATAAAAATATTTAGCTCAAATATTTAATTGTCACATACGACGATACAGTTTCCGCGAAAAATATATAATATTTATTTGGAGCAATAATTTTACCTATCAAGTAAGAAAAAGTACAAAAAACATCTAAATATATTTGCTAAATGTCTTTGAGTATTCCTTTTTTATTTTATTATTATATTTTTAGTAACAACTGGGCACAGCTATACTTATATGGATTTGGAAATTGTCAAAATTTCATTACAAAAAGCGAAGGGAAACAAAGAAGCAAAAATAGAAAGGGATTGACCTCTTTATTGTATAAGTATCCTGCGAGAATCCGACTGGAACACATTTTGTCTACATTACAAAGAAAACCTGTCTGTGTCAGTGAACGTTACATGATTTTCCATATGCATTAATAGATGCTCCCGTTTTAATTTTATAGCGATGATGCAACCCGGTTCCGCAATATACACTTGCCATACAAATATCATCATACATTTTAAACTATTAATATTTTTTCTTTACAAAATTAAATTTCTAAGTGCCTCTTTCAATCACTGTATTGATTATTATTGATAACATTTACTCAATAAGATATAAAGCCTTATATTATTGCAGAGAAGATAAGTCATTAAGCATTACGATCATTTTTACAAGCCATAACTGTCCCGATGCTGGCTAATTCTAGTTTGTAGAAGGAAAGAGGTAGGCATTTAATTTTTAACAAGTGTACATTACTATGTTGGTAGACCTCTGACATGTTTGAGATTATTATGCAAAACTTCTACGCATGCAAGTGAAGGTTTCCGTCACTGACATAAATGGTAATTAATTTCAAATCTTCTAAAAATTTAGAAGTGCGTGCTGGAATTGGACTGGCAGATAATATACTTATGTATTCAGAAACGTCTTTAATAACTCGACCGACGACGCAAACATGGTATCTCGCTTCGATTAAATTAGTCGATTAAATTTTCATATTCAATCTTGGCTTGTTTACGAAAGGGAGGCATCGAGCTGTTTCTGGACCGTACTGTTTATATCGAAATTTGATCCTTGTTACTGTGATATAAAGTTCAACTATCGAAATTTGGACGGATGAATAATATAGGCGATCTATGATAACAAAAACGGTCATAACGTAGAAACATCGGGTGTTTCTCAGAGTCGTAAATAGTATGCATAATTTAAATGACATATTTCTACCCAATTTGAGCAACAGATTCAGTTCCTTATATAAAATTAATATAACTAACAAAGTCCAGAGAATTGATCACAAAACACTGTTATAAAGTGAGCAGTTTGAGAATTATGTAAATATATAAATACTAGATGAACCAGCAAACGTTGTTTTGCCAAATAAATTTTTAATTAAGAACTATTTTTATAACCATAAAAATTGTTATAGTGGGTTGCCCTTAAAAGCTAGACATATGCTATCGCGGACTTTTATTTAGATCTTTTAGAGGGGAACAATTTTGTAATACATGATT
>DWJN01004513.1:0-12333 GCA_018248895.1 Carystus phorcus
AGAAAAGTTTATTTTATTCTTTTTAGGGCATTTAAATAAAAGCTTGTTTTTAAAAAGTTTTTTTTTACTTTTAATTTTGTAGATTTTGTTCAATATAATTTAAATCTGAAAATATGTTCTTTCAAATAAGTAAAATAATTATTAAAATCGATTGATAGATAACGGAATTCTAAGTCAACAAATATAAAAAAACCGTATCGAGATCCTCTTTTTTTAAATATTGTTGGAAGCAGTAAATGTCCGTCTAAAAGATAATTATGTATCATGAAGTTCCAATCTTAATAAGCTAACCCTTCTTCAATATTTTTGTGTGTACAGTAAAAGAATGGTGGTACCGTTGTACAAATCGCATTCATTATTCTTCCCATCAACTTACAAAAACAAAAAATAATCTTAATATATATAAATTACGTGTTACGCTGTTTGTCCGCGATGGACTCCTAAACTACTTAAGCGATTTTAATCATTAGCACACCGTGTCCAGTTTGATTCAACTTGAAAAATGCTTACATCTCAATTTATAGTCGCAATATTATTTTATTGCAAATTTTTGATTAATATCTTACAAAGAATTAGTACTTTAAGGGTTTTTCGGATGCCGGTGTAAGATAATTAGTCTCCTAAATATGTAAACCTTAGTCGCTTTAACGCGTGGCCGAATCTGCTAGTATGCCTATAAGTTTATAGCTCGAATTTAAATACGCTGACACTGAATTGAACAAATACGCGAGTGGACATCCAGTTATTTGAATCTGTTAGTAGAAATTGAGCAGAGAGAGCATGATAAGGTGGACGAATGATTCCGTTAACATTAGAACTAGTGATACGAGTCTTGTTCAAGACAATTTATTCAAATTCGATTTACTACTACATTGCTCATTCTCCTACTCGCTACACGGTGCTGAATGTTACTTTACATAAATTATTTTTATAATAAATCCTCGTCGTTAATATTGCCAGTGATACTTTTCTGTGACTTTAACTAATTTTGAATAATAAACTTTACTAATTAGTTTAAAATAACTGGATAAGGTTTAAAGGATTTTAAGAATTAAACATTAATAATTTGGTTGAAGATGTACTTATAAATTTGAAAGATATCAGATTTGAACTGAATTTCCTTAATTAATGAATCTCTATTATTTATATTTTTTAAGCATCTTTTTGTTTATACTACATTATAATTAAATAAATAAAAACTTGAAACGCATTTGCATTATTTTCCAGTGTAGTAACTAATATTATTTATATATATTATTTGGTCTCTACTATACACACAGTCATATTCCTCATCCTCATTATATGACACTTCGTCGGCATTTTGGTCCGTGTGATAAACTTTATTAATTCTGGGACCGATTGCTTGCTTAATATATGAAACTAACATTGAACACATATTTTTGTATTAAATTTACGAAAAAAAATTGTTGCAGAACTTTCTATCACGAGTTTTCTTGTTAATCTTTTTATAAATTAAATATGTTCCGCTACTTTTGCCATCATTAGATTAAATTCTAGACCGGCTTTAATGTAGTGCTACTCAATACTATGCCATTATATGTACGTATTTCCTAAAAGCTTAAAGCTTTGGCACCTACCTAATCAGTATCAAGAGAAATGCGACCAAGGTTTCGAAACAATGTTTATATAATAAAGTATTCATGACAGACTTACATAGGTAATCCATTTTCATTGTAAAATTTTTACATTTATAGTAGGTATCTATCTATTAGAATTTCAGACACTTCGTCGTAACGCTTCATTGGATCTGTAGCGTAGAATCAATTCAAGTGAATGAGAAGCTTGAATTGATTTGGAATAGTAACAGAAATATTTTAGTATTCATGCATAATTGATGAAATGAAAATCATTGACAGATATCCGGGCAGGAGAGATGTTTTCTCGGCAAAAGTTTTTTATGTCCATATAAAAAATTATGTTACAAGGTACGATGCTTAATACTTAGACTATAACGTCACATGGTAATTGTAGTTATGTAATATATAATATCCTTTATATGTTAATAGCTGAGAGACAAGCAGACAGGCAAGCTAATAATGATTGGACATCGCTAATGTGTGCCGGTAAACCCAAAGACATCACCAATGTTATACCAACCAGGAACGATGAGCGAAAATAGCTTTTTATCTAGCTCTACGTCATCTAATACTTATTAAATATTTCACATAATAATTCTAATAGAAGGGTGACAGTTACAGTTTTGTAACTGTCATATCTTTGAATACATACATATCTTTGAAATAAGCCAAACATTTTACGTAATCAAATTGACGTAATCAATTTAACGTGCAAAGTTAATCTCCTCTTACATATGTAAACAGTGAAAGGTTTAAGCGCTTAGTCTTATAACAATAAATCTATGGTACTAGGCTTTTATTAGTCATAAAACGAGGCTGATGTTTCGTCAAAGCATGCATACGAATATGTTGTTCGACACCCGTAATGTACAGTAACTTCTCGGTGTACTTAAAGTGCGCACAATTTGTATGCAGCGTCAATGCGCACCGACGTTTATTTCTACGCGCATAGTCATTAAGTAGCTCTTAGCGATCGCGGAGTAAGCGGCACTAAACTGAATATAACGTCTCAGCCTCCATTAATACGCAAACCTTTAACAGATCTGAAATCTTATTCGTAATATAAAAACAAATTGGCCGATACGGACGAAACTCGATACGTTTATTAACGTTAGTTTTTTACATAAATAAGCTTATTTTATTTGCTGTGAGCGTCACAAAATATTAAACAATATTTGATTTGAGAACAAGGCTCAGTACTATAATGTACGTAGTAAATGATGTTTATATGCTTTTATTTATTTTTAAGGATATAGGATAGTTTAGAAGTTCGTAGACATTTTTCTTTGTTGTTATTTGTACAAGGTTTGGTAGGGTAAATAGTGAGCGTTATTAGAACATTGTTCTGAGGGCGCGGGAGGCGTGAGCAGCGGGCGCGGTTGTGGCGCGTGTCGAACGGAGGCGGGAGCCCTCGAGCGTCATGCAAAGGATGCCCACTCGGCCCACTCCGACACATGTTGATATCGCAGCGAGACGCATCCCGCGCGCGATACGTTTCTCGCGGGAAACGCGTACGCAGTTTCAGCGGGCCTAGTGAAGTTCAGTAACTAATATGTACCCGAGTTTATCACCCATCTGGATCTGTCGAACCTTTCGAGCGGAATTTGTAATGTGCTGTGCTAACAGTTACGGAACCTTTGATTTATAGACGGTTTAGTTTTAATTATTAAGTTGCAGTGTAGTTAACTGTTTAATATTATGTAGATACGGCGATGAATCTATTAGATTTATATTATACTGGGTTTCTCATTAAAGTGTTGACATGTTTAATATGTGGATTTGAAAGTGTACAGGAACAATGAATATACGAAAGAAAATCCACGTTCAAACATCTGAAAGGCCAAAACGGCGAAAGGTATGTTATTGATATTATAAATGTACATCGTTGCCATATACATATTTATATTACCTTCTGCTTAAACATACAACATCAGTATCAATCATACAACAGTAAGAAAAAAAAATTGAAGACGTCAGAACCAAAATGACCTGTAATATTTTTCGAAAAAAATAAATAAACGTAACAGTCTTTTAAAAAGTTACCTTATCATTACAATATTATTATGTTAAAAAAACAGGATAAAAACTTGTTGAAATATTGTTAATTCTGTTAAACACAAAAACATATTATTTGTTTACAAGAAAAAATGTAACTGAGATCAATCAGAACCGAATTCAATTGTATCGTTTCTCTTATTATATTATCTTATCGTATTATTTTTTTATATTGCACTGTCTATAAAAATAGAATCCAAACTAATAACACGATCAGTTAATGAAGCATATAAGCTGGGATAATTTTTTTCTAAAAGTAGGAAAAGAAAATTCTGTTAAAATTAATTTATTCGTCCCTTTCTTTAACTCTATATTCATCAACTAAAATTAAATCGATTAAATTTCTAGTGAAAATATATATTTCAGGTTTACATTGTCAATTTTCATTAATAATAATATAAACAATCGTTTATTATTATGCTATATTAAGAAAATTGTTAACGATTACATTTGAGACTAACATAACCATTGTCATAGTTTATCATTACTGGCGTGTCAACTTTAGCAAAATTGATAAACGTAGTTGACAAAGCTTTGTTTGTTAATAACTCATATGATTTCCGTAGGAATCTTAAAGGAATTTACAACAAATTATATAAATTATATAGATATAGATATGTCGAAGAATTAGCACAAAGGCGGTCTTAATTCTAAAAGCACTTCTACCAGCCAACGTTTGGGAAGTAAGAGAAGCATCTATGGCGGTATACACAGTAATGAAAAAAAAATAGATATTGTATAAATCATATTCTGAATATATATGTGTATAAAGTATCACGGTGTTTGTCCGCGATAGACTCCTACACCACTTAACCAATTTTAATCAATTTTTACGCACTGTGTGCAGTTTGATCCAACTTGAAAGATAGGATAGCTTACACTTCAATTTATAGTCGCAATATTATTTTATTGCAAATTATTTATTTAATATCTCACAACGAATCATTTCCATAAGATTCTAACAGATGGCGGGTTAAGATAATTAATTGACAAAATTAAGTTATTGCGAATTATTTTAGTTCTTTAGGTCAGAATCTTATATTAAACAAATAATTTGCAATAAAATAATATTGCAATTATAAATTGAGATTTAAGCTATCCTATCTTTTAAGTTTGATCAAACTGGACTCGGTGTATTAAATTTAATTAAAATCCGTTAAGTAGTTTATGAGTCCATAGCGGTCAAACACTGTGCCACGAACTTCATATATATTAAGATAAGATAATTATGTATATAAACTGCAAAAAGCCTTAGGTTAGTCTGAATATGTGGATCAAAATACACATACAGCTGACATCCATTTTTTATTGTTTCCCAGCCCATTTGAAGTTTCCCTCTAACATCAGTAATCACAGCACAAAGAGAATCAAGAAAAATGTACGTTAAAATTGAACGATCAAATGGAACTTGACCGTATTTATTCTTGTCTTTATTATCATTTCCAATTCACTTTATTTCATAATAAGCTTTTAAAAATTATCCGAGACTTTTATTCGAGTTGCTTCCACTTTAAATGCGTGTAATTACTTAGTTAAATTAGTCCGGAAAATGTTTAAACAAAATTAAATTATGCCATGTTTCAAAGAGATTCATATCGACAGACCGCGAACCTGAGAGACAGGTATGTATTCTGTACTTAAAAGGATTATGTCCTGTCCTTTCTTAAATGGATTATTTTATTACCAATTGTAAAGCTGTCTTCAAGAGATGTCTTTAGATATTACTATATTAATAGTGATTAAATATCCGATTGATTCCATGGTATAATGTGTAATTTTATAAATTGCATGTTTTATTAAGGTTTAATTATTAAGTGTTGAACTTCAACACAATTTTGACTGTCTTACGAACTAAATATTTAATTCAGTTATGAAGAATAAGATTCTCTATTACTGTCTATTATACTTTACTTATAAAGTTTTTTATACAAAAAAGATAACACGTAGGTATAAATTAGTAGTATTATAACCAATGCTCATGTTCTGAATGTCTATAATTATGAAAATAATCTTTAATTATGCATTTGATACATGCAACCAAAGATGAACTAGTACGTTTATAAATTATAAGACCTATTCGACCTTAATATCAGATATTGAGAAACCTCTACGTTAGTACAGAATGATAATTACATAAGGATTCATAAATGAGCATGTCATTAAGTATTACTTACTGATAATTTATAATCTACTTCAATTGATTGATACATGCGTATCAATCGGTTCATTTAATTTGAAACTATTTTGGTTCTTAGAACTCTTCACAATGCCAGATTACTCATACAATTGGCTCCGGGGTGCCTGCCGCTCGGGTTGTAAAGTGGGTTCCCAGAGCCGATACAATTTCTCACAGCACAAGAGCAGTGATGATTGCCTTTAAAATACCAAGGGATTTAATAAAAATGTGTAGTTATTATTGTACATACATATGCAAACACCTCGTTGGGAAGCATTTTAACCGACCTCAACAAAGAAGGAGGTTCTCAATACGACTGAAGATTTTCTTTTGTATTACTTCATAATTTTTCATTAAACGTACCGATTTGGATGATTACTTTTCTTTTCAAAAGGTGGTTGTTTAAGTGCGGCATTAATAACTAGCTCATCACTAAAGAGGTCTAGAGCATTCTCTACCACACTGCTCCAGTGCGGATTGGTGGAGGTGGTAATGGCCAAGTGTCGGAAGCTTTCAAAGTCGCCTGAAAGCCTCTGACGTGGCTTAACCACTTCTATCTAAGATAAGAATCAAAACCGACAGTTTAACGTTCCTTCCGAAGTACGGAAGCGCCCAAGAAATGTTTTTTGGCACAAGCGGGTCACCAATCTAGGTACCAACCGCGCCCGCAGTTGCATAATTATGTAATCATATAGGATCGACGTAAGCCGCCTGGCTATGAGCACCTATCATGTAGACCCATCCCATTTAAACGTGAGCGACATCTGTCAATTAGTTTTTGAGCTATCCCTAATAAAAAAATAATTGAAGCGTATGGTTTCGGAATCGGTATATTTAATACGGCCTATTTAATTGAAGTCAGTTTTTCTTTTGTTAATTGACAAAGCTATTATCTTTTTGTCTTCATTTTACTATATTTCTACTGCATGTTGTAAGTAGGTACATACCTATAATAATGTATGATTTCCAACATTCAATTAACTAGTAAATAAAAGTACATAAAACTGTTTCGGTTTGCAAATTATGTTTTCCTCAAAGTTCCAATGATGATTATAGTTGAATTTCGGCCGCTGGGAAAACACCTTTCTGTCTTTCTCCTGTCCTTTTTTCTTAACACATTTTGTGTTGATGACATCCGTGGACGATAGTGACCACTCACCGCCACGCTTTTCGTATACTCGTTTATCAGCTAATTACTTAAAATAATTCTTTATTGTCAAGTTTATTGGCTTTCATTCGAATATAATATTACGACATTGTGTTGAGCATCGTGTTTTATTTATCGTTCTATTACATCAAATTTATACAAGAAATCCTGGAATATAAATCCAAATATTGATGGTGTTTACTTTTTTATGGAATACAACAAATTTTTAACCTAAGCCTACTACACTTTCTGCAGTTTCAAATATTTTTCTTCACACAGTTAAGACGCTTGTAAACCACGATATTATAATCTAATTAAAACACTACTGAATCTATACAATTAATATTTAATACATTAATTAACTCCATTTTTAAAAAGAGAAAGAGGTCAGATTATTGGTTACAAACTTCATACACCAGTACCATCGATATAAGTAGATAAGTATAGAATATAGCCATGATGAACAGAAAAGACCTTAGCGCCTTGTCTCATTCATTGCTTAATGCAATTAACAGCTTGCAATATGAGCAAGCAAGCGAGCTGATACAAGGATATCTGTCCTCGAGAAATCCATGCTATATTCAGAGACTTCTCGGCTCCTAAGTACTTTATAAAATTATGACCATAAAAGTTAAAACGCATAAAGTTATTTACGTCCATATCATAAAAAGGCAGTTTGAAATGGTCGCTATTTAATTCAATTTTGAGTGTAGGCTGTGTTGCTACCAAATTATTACATGTCCATAAAAAAACTGGTTACTTCAAATAAATTCGTATCTTATTACATGCATAACTCTCTCTTGGCAATAAATTTTGATGCCCCTCAAAAATTCTTTAGACATTCTAAATAACATGCACATTCTTACATCGCTAAACACACTGAAAACTTTAAAAGAACACCATGAGACAAGTTTAACAGTTCATTTCAAAATTAAAAGTTAATTCATAAATTTTATTAACATAAACAAATTTATTCAGTATCAAATTTATGGCATTAGTAGGCAATGAAATACGTCAACACATTATTTATAAGGTGTTGCGTTGTCGGTTTAAAAGACGTGATTATTTAAGCGTTTCAAACTCATTTAATTTTAAATTATAATTTCGGATAAAGAGGAAGCATGTTTCTGTACAACGACGTTATAAACCACGAAGATAACTCCAAACCTGTAACGAATTTATTGGCAACGGTAAAGTATATGATAATTCTGATGGCATTGCCTTCAACCCACTGATGGTTTACTAGAGGGTACGTACGAGTTTCTTTTCATCGCTGGATGGACGCCTAATCCATACTTTACCGCGCTGATCCAGTGTAAGTTGGTGGTAGGGTTAGTGACCAACCCAAGTAGTTATTATGTCGCCCGAAGGCTTGACGACTGCTATCTACAATAACAATTAGAATCGAAGGCTTAACGTGCCCTCCAAAGGCCACTTGGCTTTAGTATGATACAATTTTTACCCGGTCAACCTTATGATTAGGGCAAAATATTGATATACAATATACAATTTATCTCTAACGAAGTTCCATGTTAAGGACTTACATGATGTATCCTGACTTACTCTGCTCATATCGTCCTTTTGGCGGTGAATAAGTTATATAGCGTTGAGTCAAATCGCTTCAACCGTTTAAAGGTCCATTACTGTGCACCAGTCTCTCTCTTCATACGTATAAAGGGACATATTAACACACTGATCTAATATCCTTATCTTCTAGGGTTAGGAGTCCATGCTGGTCGGCAGTTTTTATGACTCGCAAATTATATATTTTTGTATTTATTCGCAACCTCGACAAAATGTCGAAACGAACAACCAATCCAGCTGGTTAGTTCTAAAGCATAAATATATGACAGTTATGCGTGTTTAAACTGTAAATACAATAAAAACATATAAATTTTTATCACCTTATAAGTTCCAAAAAAAATACTACACTGTTCAAAACATTTCAAAATTTATTAAGCAATTATTGCGTAGATCATAAAGCGTTTTTTAGATAAAATCTGACTAGGTCCAAGTACTTACAGCGTAAATTATTGCTATATATTATTCACAGTAAAGGTAATATAAATAATAAACGGCTGGGTTTAGTAACTTATCGAGATAGGTTTGTCAATACACTCTTGGTAATAAAATATTCAAAATGTACACCTGAATAAAAACGTTTTACAAACTGCTGGACTGTGGTTCTATTGTAAAACATTCAAATCTTTAAATGGAAATAAATATCGTGTCATTGCACATATTTCTTATAAATAATCAATATTTATATTTATTATAACGTAGACACATATTTTCAAAAGATAACATTATTTTAATTGTTTGTCAACGATAGGAGAGATTATAACTAACGACGGTGTCAGCAAAAAACCTACCAAGTGTTTGTTGAGTCCTAGGGTTCCGTAGTTATGTTATATTTCATGGTTCATCTTCTTAATATATATAAAGTACGTGTCACGGTGTTTGTCCATTATGGGCTCTTAAACTACTTAACCAATTTTAATCAAATTTAGTACATCGTGACCGGTTTGATCAAACTTAAAAGATTGGATCGCCGACATCTTAATTTATAGTCGCGAAATTATTTTATTGCAAATTATTTGTTTAATATCTCACGAAGAATTAGTTCCATAAGATTCTAACAGACGGCGGTGTAAGATAATTATTTAACAAAATTGAGTAATTGCAAATTATTTGATTAATATCTCACAAAGAATTAGTTTCACAAGATTCTAACAGAAGGCGGAGTAAGTTAGCTAAATTGAATATGTAAACCTTAGTCACAGCAACGCGTGGCCGGGGTCGTTTGATTATACTGTTGGAGAACAATGTCTGCTGGGTGAACTAATGAACTTATTTTTTACCAAACTAACAAATTTATCTAAGTGATTTACAAAGGAATTTGTACAAATGTTGTACCTTAATGCAGTACTTTCTTGTACCTTATTACTTCTCCAAATAGATACATATATGATTTAATAACTCAGTCGACTGGTACTTACTGGGCTTACTGAATTTTGTTTCTTTTTTTAAGTTCGTAGATAAGTGTAGGTACTGCTGTTATTTTTTTCGTATACAAATTCCTCTATTAGGTGGCAAAGTCACTTGACTCTAACAAAAAAAGCAAATATATATACTCCACGTACATATTTTTTATTAAAGAATTGAGTAAACTCATGCCAATTAAAAGTTTTCTTGTATAGATATACAGATCGAAGGACGAATGGACACGACAAGACTATATATATTAACTAAAGAACCCTAAAAACAAATTGAAATTTACCATTAAACTAAAAATAAACTATGTGATTAGTGATTATTAATAACCTGGAGCGTAACTATTTATTCATATTCGAATGCTTTTTGAACGCGGCACGTTTAGCCTCAGGACGTTTAGATTTCAGATATATTTACTAACTTAACAATTACTAGTTATACGTACTAGACATTTTGAGATAACGAGTAAGATAATTCAATAGGCCACACCTTTTACAACCAGCCACACATTAGGTTTAAAATAGAACCTTTCATAATTTAAGATTGTTATCAGAACTTTTCCAAGTAATGTATATATATGTATGTCGATTGAAAAAAAAGATAATAGTGATGTAGATAATAATAATACGATAGATAATGTTAAAAGTTAAAAAATATTTGGAAGGTCCTAAGTATCTGTCATCACACTCTTCTCCTCATCAAACTACGGCACTGAGTAGACTAAAAATAATAAAATCGTTGGGCGTAGTAATTACATATCTATTTACTCAGGTTTATCAGATCAATCTGTCAACAGAAAGGGGGTAAAACTTCAATTACTAATTTTTTTTCTTTATTTATTTAAGCTTTACTATACCTGTCACAAAGTGGTACAAAAGGCGGACTTAATGCTAAAAGCATTCTCTTCCAGTCAACATTTACTCTAAACAGAGATCAGCGATGGCAGTATAGAAATAAAAAAAAAGAATGACAATGGAATACACAAAAGTAAAAATATCAAATTGTTAGATAGTTAAGAGGGAAAACAAGGTACATATATACGGCATCGGATAACAAAAGCGGTTAAATGTAATAAAAGTTAATGGTGGAATGGATCTTACTCGCTAAATTAAACTCAAAGAAACAGGGCAAGCTAAAAAAATATCATACAATACATTATAAAGCCATTTAAAAAAATATCAGTCATCCATTATAAAAAATTGATTCGTCATTTTTGTTAAATGCATTTTATTCTATAATTTCACATACAAGAATAGCAGTAAGATTTTCTAAGCAGACTTTCAATATTCGAAACTTAGTCACTAATGAATTAGTTTGACTATGCGGATATACAAAGTTCTAATTTAGTGTACAACAGCACTTTAATAAAGCAATATGTCAGAAGCGGCCAAAGGCTATATATGACTTTAGACAGAACAAATATGTATTTATCCACCACAGTAGTACTCGTTAACTAAAGAGAATCAATTCATAAAAATTTTAACGTCAGACAGGGTTACTCTATTATACTGATGTCCATGAGCGATAGAGATGATTTATAATCTACTATTTATATACAAAAAAAACGTCTTCCAATCTTGAAAATATATAGAAAAGAAAATCACAGCCATGCTTGTACGCATGTATTTTTATTATTTCTGTTGTATCTTATATGCAAATATAAACTTATAATTATCTCTAAATTAGTAAAAGGAGTTGAGTAATCCCTGTAGAGTAATTATGCACCGGTTGTTAAAGCTATCGCACTCAGGTTTTCAGCCGGATACCTTTGGGAGTCCACATCTATGTCTTCTATGGTATGAGTAAATACGTCTTTGCGAGGAATTTTGATGTTATTAATCTTCTCGCTTTAGAATAAAATGAAATGAACTAAAAATAAAGCATTTTATTATATACATACAAAAAATTACCCACTGATAAAACTTCCCGGAATTCTAAATATAGCTACGTCTACTTAAAAAATGTAAAACGGCGTTACAAGTGATACGAAATATTTATTTTTCAACAACGTTTTTTTCCTTTTAATACTAATTTGCACCTGACCCTTTGACCCATGTATCATATCGACAAAACTTTGTATAAGTGAACCAACTATTAGAAACACGCATAACCGCCATGACGTAATTTTACATTTCATCAATGAAAGCCGACAATGTGTATTTGCCCTAACTGTGTTTATTTACCTTATGAATGAGTTCATCACGTAAGAAATAATAATGTGCAAATTAGTGATAAGCTTACGCTATTTGCATTTTGAGCGCTACTGTAATATCTGTATCTACTACTCTTACGGCCGGTTTCTGAAAGGCTGATCAACGAAAAAATTAAGAAATTCACTGTCGAATCTATTGTCAAACGTCAAT
>DWJN01004514.1:0-12331 GCA_018248895.1 Carystus phorcus
GTCGGCACCTGGGGTGTTTATTTCATTAGTAAGGATATACAAAACCTAAATATAGAACCCTTAAGATAAATTCCTTATATATTTTTGACGATTTTTTACAAACTTTAATTTAACTTTAGTGTTTTTTATGTAACTAACTGAAAAACGAGCATCAGATTGTAAATGGACGGCAAATTATTATACGAACTTTGTTTTCACACATATTTTGTGGTTACTTAAAATTATGTTGTGACTATTCCGTTATCGGTAAGAGGTCTAGCTTAACTTTGTTTTCGTAATTAATGTTAATTTCATAGTTAATTTACCTATAATGTAATAAATGTCTTTGGAAGTTTCTGTAACTTTTCGAGGGTGGATCAATCTCTTCACATTCATCCACTAGGATCAACGAGGATTTCAGCGATCACTTTCCACTATAAAGACTTTGGAATATCCGCTATCAGAGTGATGAGGCAGTTGCAGCCTTTCATCGCTCGGCAACTCGATTATCGCCATGTCAGGGTTCGCATCAATGACATCGGCTTTTGTGAAGCTAAATTCCGAATAAGAGCACCCGTTTCTATCAGCTACGTAAGTCTTTCGCAATTTACAAACTTTACATCTACCAGGCTCAGTTCTTTTGATCAATATTTATGAGAGGGTATGCAGTATCTATTGAATATGGCACAAAATAGCAGGCTATAAGATGCGGTCGAAATGAATGCTAGAGAAATTGGATTTGATCCTTGAGTTGAACTCAATCTTGACACTAAGTTGAATCGTCTTTATGGTACATTCTGAACTAGGAACGATGCGAAGATGTTTGATGGCAACTGATAGATTTTAAATAAATTTCAAATTACTATAGCTACAGTTCGCTAGGTTTAGAATAGATGTAGTGAATTCACGGACATCGATATAAATCATGTCTCTGTATAAATTAAAAAAAAAACACATACGGGTTCGATTCCCAGCGAGGCTAAAATTTGAATCACGAGTTTAAATTTCTGTTCTCGGTCTGGGTGTGTAATTGTCTTTCTGTGTTGTCCATGGCATCCACGACACAGGGTATCCTAGTGTGGGGCTATGAGTGTGTGGCGTTATTTATTTATTTATTCATGTAACTAATTATCAAATGTGTTCTTACTTAATCTTACTATATAATTTTACTGTCTCGCTCCATTGTTTATGATGTTTACCTGTAAGTGGTAAAGCATTTATTGTCTGCAACTATTGGAAGATGTATAATATCTTTTACCTAAATGTTTCAACCGTTGTTAATTTCAATAAATATGTAAACAATAAAGGTATTTAGTATAAACAGTATTTTTGCCAAATTGTTGTCTATATTTAAATTGCCCACCTGCATTTTTGTACATGTTTGCCGCAGCTGTTACAAAGCGTTTCCGATTTTTGCCGCACAAACGTAAATATGATGAAGTTGGCAGCATTTATCTGTGTACTCGTATCGTCTCTGACAGCGTGACGTGAATGCCTTTCAGAAACAGATCGCCCACTTTCGAACAAAGCGGTGTCATGTTAAACTTTTGCAACGACTTTTGTTTCAGCACTTTACAGTGAAATCATTTCAGGGGTCGAAAATTATGTGTAAAACTTAAAGCGAAAAATAAACTTGTCAGAGCTTCGGGTAAAGATTATAAATATTATTATTACTAGGCCATCCAATTTCGTTTCGTCTAACAGTTAATGAATGATTGACATAACTTCTGTTTTTGTTAACTAATTTACTTTTGTTAAAAAGGAGAGTACCTCAGGATCTCATCCCATCTAAACCAGATCTATAAGATCGCTCTCCGAAATGTATACGCCACTGGACGTATACCATGCCCAGCAATAAGCTAACTACGTAACCACCAGCTAAATGCCTAGATGAGGCAGATCGCTAGGACAACAACGTTAAAAAAGAAACATTACACAAAACCCATAAATACACTAAAGTTAAGTAGAGCCCATCACAATATAATTACGCGTGCACAAACATATCCACAGACATACAGACAAACATACAAAGTGAAAAAACATTGTTTTGAGTTCTCTTGCGTATATGCCCCCATTACAATATATTTGTGATATAACAGCAATCAGTTACGATTTTATTTTATGAATGTTATTACTGATATTATTCTCTTTCCGTAAATCTCACCTAGATAGTTACCACCATCTTTCACCGTTTCTTCTCCGCGAACGAAAGAACCTTTCCGAAAAGGTACTAGAATCCAAAAATGACGAGCATAAGTGTATTGAGATAATACCTAGATGAATTTAAGTGATTTAAATTTGCTCATCAGCCAAACGATTAGCCGTGTTCTGACTTGGTGCTTGAAAGCCGGTATTATCTCTTTCTTCTCTCTTATTCGACTGACAACGCCTTTAATGATGCTTTTGCTAATGTCCATAAACAACGGTGACCATTTAACATCATGGAACTCATATGCTCGTTTATCAGTTAGTTACAAATTTAACAACAAATAACGTTAATAAACTTAATTTTGCTTTGTATAACAATTCGCATAAATGATGTCATAAGTGTTTGTAGGCGACACGACTGTTTTATATTCATATTTTTTGCATACACCTTTTTAATAATATTAAAAGAACACAATTTAAAATTAAAATATGTATATGAAACAGTTGTGTCGCCTATTCTAATGTTTGCTTTTTTTTTACGTGCGTCAGATTCGAATATGACGACTTAAAAGTTACGTAAGTAATAAAAATTAGTTAACTTACGCTTGCATGCAACACGCATACTGCACAGAGTAGCACGACGCTACAGAGTAATGTAACACAGAGAGCTGACACAAAGAGGGCGTGCTTCAGTCGGACGCAATACCGCCTGTATAGCGCTTCCAGCTCCAACTCTGTGCCTTCTTCCTCTGTGGACAAAAATTGATAATCACTTAGATAAATAATAAACTGACAATGAAGAAACTACAGGCTTTATCTTCTGAGCATCGGTTTAACTTCAGTCATTTCCGAGATTTCTAATTCAGAAATGTTTGATGAATATGGTTTCGCTTTTAAAATTGCTTAACTACAACTTTGACAATGACAAATAATACACGTAATTACTTTTATATGAATGCGTTGTATTGAGATTAACCAATAAGTTGTGGCTTCACAATCATTACGGTTTAAATAATACTCGCATGAATTACATGCTCGTAGCAAACTGTGGTATTAACATACAAAATTTGTTAATTTTTATTAGTTTAAAATATCTGCTGAGGGATTTTTTCGCTGTTTCTTGCCTTGATTTAAAAGCCGAAACGGTGGTAAAATCAAAAAATGTCGTGCATAATTGTATTGTAATAATAACTACATGAATAAATGATTTTGGGTTTGAATTTGAAAATTAAACAAAACAAAAATTAACCAAGATTGACCTGGCAACAATTAAGAACCAAAATTTACCTGGCACAGAAATACCTTCCCTAATTAGGAACAGAAACTCGTAGATCGATGGACGAGATACTTAGAATCACTATCGGATCTGTATTGCATAATTTAATACAATTTTGATATAACATAAAAAGAGCTATACGTCTGTCTCTAGCTTCAAAAGCTGTAGGGCTTTTTTAAAAGTTGACACCAATAAATATTTTTAAATCTCTAGACACGTTTTGGTGTTTACATGAAACTTAAAAACTGACTTTTACAACCATTTGTGGAAATCTTGAAACTGTAAAAAAATGGTTAACAAGCAATAAAAATCATCTTTACCGAAGCGAGACGAGAAACGAGTTACTACAGTAAAAATAAATAGTAATAAAATACCTGCCTTACTTCCACGGCGAATAAATACAACTACATTTTTTCGTATTTAGTTAACCTTAAGGGAATTGTTTCTTTTCATTCTTAGAATTGAGTTCTCCTGAGAAAACATGCCAAGTATGCGGGTAAGGGCTATACTAACTTTAGTTAATTGTAAACGGTTCAGATAGACGCTCTGTGCTAATAGTTTTTCTTTATTTCAAATAGTTTTAAACTATTTCAATTGAGAACATCAGAACTTGATTTATAAAAGTTACATTATTTTAAAAAAACTATTAAAAAGACGTTTTTCTTTATATTCATTAAAAAGGTGAATTGTTGATGGTGGAGACTTTAAGGCACTTTTAGTATATTATTGGATGTGAATAATATAGGTGGTCACTAGGGCTGGTGAATATAAAAAGATGTATACATAGGGGATTTTATAATTAAGAAATTACCACCTCTTCTATTCCTTTTAAATGCAACATCATTACCACTTTAAATAACTTCAGCCCACCTGATAACTGATTTTTATCCACATTTTTATCCACAAGAGGAGAGAAGCATCAATCCATCTCTAAATACGGATATCCCTATTATTATCGTATCAATATTGTCATCACACTGCATATCACTACGTTATCAGTAGAAAAACAAATGTACAGCGATTCAAATACGTCGGAATATCCCCACAAATCAAGAACCCACACAATTTCCCTACACTATTTGGAGGGACCCTCGGCAACCGACATCCCATTATCGTCCTATCGCAAGGAAATGGGAATATTTGGCGTTCATCGAAGACCCAATAGAATCTGTGGACTTTACTAATATCGAAGACGATAGATGTTAAGTATTTTCCGAAATAATTCTCAACCGAGGAGATTCAATCTAAAGACAAGTGAAGGTTAGTATAATGATAAAATATACATATGTTCGGAAAAAAAACACCTTCATCATACTTTCATCATTAATAATTTAATTTCAAATCTTGCTACCAGAAACATTATGGAAGATGATTTTAACGCATAGGTATAAGTCAATAGAAGTAGACGCTGTTCTGTAACTTTATATGAATGATTTAAACGAAAAAAAAACACTGAATGTTAAGTTAAGCCCATCACAATATAAACCTGAAAACTGCACTCAAATCGGATAGGCCGTTTCTGAGATTAGAGTGCACAAACATACAAACAGATTAAATGAAAAAATGTTGTTTTAGCGTATATAAAGGCCTCCCATTATGATTTTTTAAATATATTTGCCATATACAGACAGGGATCAGTTACAGTCTTATTATATACATATTATAGAATAGATTTTTATACATTATTCTGTTATATCAAGTCTTCATGGTCAGACCAAATAATCGGGACAACTATTTTAAATTAACGTAAATTGAAGATGACTCAACGCTCTGAATGGTTAAATGTTGTTACCAAAATTAATTTGGTATATTGCATTCATTTTTTGTTTTTATGATAGGTGTTTAAGAAGAGTCAAATAGACAATGCTTGTAAGTGATAGCTAGCGAGGTAAGTTTCATGGATAAAATAATAATACCAATAATAATTATTGATAATATAATACTTATGGATAATTCAATTACCAATTAATTATTATTTTTGCGTAGAAAAAGGTAAAAATCGTGTGAAAATGCATAACTAAGAGAGATGGAAAAAAGGTATAGGTAGATTGCTATTGATTAAGCAAATATATTTTTGTCAGTTAATAATGCGAAGTTTTCTTTTATCATTCTCCCACACACACACACATACATAGAACCATAATAAAATAGAAAGAGAAAGTGAGGTAAAGGTCAGCTAGAAGGAATATAACTCTTTTTTTGAGTGACGATTTCTGTCAATTCGCTGTACTAAAACCGCGTAAAGGAATTTCATTCCAAAAGTCTGAAATCGTAAAATGTTTGCCAGCAGCGAAGTGGATTACGGTCATATTATATTCAATGTAAAAGGATGGTAATTGCCAAAAACTCGTTGACGAAAACTGGACAAGAATGACAACGGGCTGAATGGTCGCGCCAAAATTAGAAAGCCGCAATGCTAAAAAAGGTCACAGGATTAAATATAATTTCATATTGTTAAATAACCGCTTAAGGGGATTTCAGTGTTCTCCTTGTTGGGTTTAATAACTTTTTAGGTGGTTATCTTTGTAAATAGATTCATCAATCTTCACAGCATTAAGTGTATCTATACTAATATATAAAGCTGAAAAGTTTGTTTGTTTGATTGTGTGAACGGGCTAATCTCAGGAACTACTGGACCGATTTAAAAAATTCTTTTAGTGTAAGTAAGTCCATTTATAGACGAAGGCTATAGAAAATTACGATTAGATGAATAGGAGAGGAGAAGCAATAAAAAATATTGCGAAAACGCCAAAATTTTGAGCTTTCTATCCGTGCGCTGAGTAAACGGTGAAAGTTACTCAAAAATCACGTATTACAAAATTGTTCTCCTCTAAAAGATCTAAATAAAAGTCCGCGATAGCATATGTCTAGCTTTTAAGGTAAACACACTATAATCATTTTTATGGTTATAAAAATAGTTCTTAAATAATAATTTATATGGCAAAACAACGTTTGCTGGTTCATCTAGTTAAATATATTTTTATATTGCAAGATAACATCTGTCGAATCTGATAACATATGTACATAATTATATATCTATAATTTTGCTGTTCGTGTATACTCTTCCTAAACCTCTGGACCTATTTTGATTAAATACATATGTATATTGTTAAGTGGATTGATTAATGATTTATATTCACGTTTACATGCGATAGAAAACGTTTTTTTTATGTTGCATTATGTTGTTTCATGTTATAGTCCCATAAATTTTCTAGTAATAAAACTATAATGGGCTTAAAACAGGAGATTTGAAAGGTAAAAATTTAGAATGTGAACTTTCTAAATTATGTATATTCGACTAGTAATTCATATTTCATGTTATATAATAAAACAGAAAGTACTTAACAAGTTTAAATGACACTTTTATATACGCAACTTGGGAAAGGAATTACATTCGCAACAAGCATAAAAGACAGTTTAAGGTGGAAGTTGTATAAAGAAAATATTAGGATGAGGTTAAAAATATTTCGTAAATATCCAGTTTATAAATTGTAACGGATAGATTATTCAAAATTACGACTGATGTCGGTATTTCGTAAACTAAAGTTTATATTCCCAGAAGCAGAGCGCGGGAGAGTTAAGAGTTTCATAAACACGAATATCACTGCTAATTGTTTCAATTTGGATCATTTAGTACAATATTTCCGTTTTTACTTAAAAGTTCGGTCTTCAATTAGCACATAGACGGAGAATTGGAACACTCCTCATTAGGAGCGCTGTGGCAAGCGGTAGATAGGAGATAACGCATTACGCATGCGCGGGCCATTGTCTTCGCACCCAGATGCCTAGATAATCGGCGAAAGCTTGGTAATATGCAAAGCTCTTAGTTGCGTCGCCTTATGACGGTGTTGTACCGGTAATGGCGACAAATACTTGAGTTTTGACATTTAAGGATTTTCGAGTGCAGTTTGGTCGTAACATGCCCAAATTTACAATGTTACTTAAAAGGTTTCTCCTCTTTAAATCTTCATTTTTAACTAATTAAACCAAAACATTTACGGTAACTAAGTGTAAAGAGGTATGGTGAGATTGTTAGTTTTTACCTACAATATTATTATTGTTGACATGTAATTTTGAAAGGAAATCTTGTCGGAATTTCGGAAAATTTCGTCGGAAAAACATTCACAAAAAGAAAAGCGTTATCTAGTTTTATACCATTATTGACACAACAATCCAATAAAAATTAAATTTGAGATGAACAGAATTATATAAACAGTATATTCAATACTTCCTTGCAGTACCTACTAGATCAGGTAGACTTGATAAAATAAGGTAGCAGCTGATATATTATCTTAATACAGTATAAACGTTGCAACTGCACGCTTGCACTTACATTTCAAGTTGTCATACGTGTTATTTCATAAAATAAATTGATGCGAATCTCGAGGCAATTCTGTAACATATGGTAGGTTGTAATGACATGAAATTTTAATGCAAGAATGATTTGACGTGGCGCTTAATGCTCACGGATGCATTTATTTTGCCATTGTAGGATGGATTGTGTAAACTGATGAGGGTATAAAACTATAATCTCGGTGCCAAAAGCAATTACTTGTTGAAGGTTTTCGGTTTATGGAAGTGAGTGAAGCAATTCTTTATATCATATTTCACAAAGTTAAATTCTGTTAAAAGTATGTTCTTTATTACTTAACAAATAGTGACCGTTTTCTTTACCCTCCACGTAACTTGAACCGAATTTACCATCTTACCATCGTTGCCCACATCTCTCTACTATAAGGGATTAAAGTCACGCTTTAACTTTCCTTAAGAAAAGACAAACCTACTCGTATGTCTAACTCTCGAAAATTATTAAGATGATTATTTTCGTATCTTTCTTATATGTTAACTGAATATATTATGATTGATTTTTTCGTAATCATTATTAGTGCACGTCATATCTAATAATCATATCTAAATCGTTTTAGTCGTTTTTGAGTTTGGCGCAAAGAAATGCAAAAACAAAACAGACAAATCGATAATTAGAAGAAAATTGTTTCTATTGGGTTAAAAATTCTATAATTGATTCACCCAAATTTATTTGTATATAAACCGATCAATTAATTGGATTTTTTAAGATAATGTTCTCATCATGAAACCAGTTAATAAATTTCCGACTTGAGTTGAATAGGTTATTAAGAGCCACATGGTATGTTTTGTACACTTGTCGATATGAACAAGATACCTCTAGGTAAAAGATTCAAGATTAACTCCGCGCTAATCCGCGGATTTCATAGATTTATATGTATGAGCTTTTAAATATTCTATTACTTAATAATGTTTTGATAATTTATATTTACGAAAGCTAATTGAAGAAATTCCCGTTAAGCTGTAATGTAGATTGAAATTTTGGCATAAATCATTAATAATGTTAATTATTTTCCAGTAAATTTCTGCACTCAACCAATTCGCACTGGAGCATCGTGGTGGAGAATATTCTAGACCTCCTCTGTGATGAGGAGAGGAGGAGAGACCCGTGCTCAGTAGTGAGCCATTAATGAGTTGAAGACAGACACCTTTCTGTGGGAATCTTATTATTGTTATGTAAATAATCATAAGTCAATCATGAGTACTCACCGATGCCGACAACAAAAAATACCTATGCGTTGCTACATGGTTAATTACAATGAGCTACAATAAAGACTCATCGCTGGCAACGGTTCAGTAAGCAAGTCTCAAGGCAGCCACTCTAATAATTATAGGAGTATGTTATTTATATAGTCTTAACTTATGCATTTACTTCCTCTCAGTAGACTAGGCACCACCCTATTGCGAAAGTGAACGTTGTGATTTTGCTTGTGCCGTGTAATGGCCGTAATGTTAGGTAACTGGGCGCACGTGCCACGAACCACCGACGCATAGCTCACTACTTAAATAAACTTAGTACTAAACATAATAATATCATTAAGAACATAAATTCTAGATAAATGATGGGGTGAGTGAACTTGATTGTATACACTCCTTAATTTATTCCGTTTTCGTGACTCTACTTGATTATGCTTTTAAGTAATTACGAGTTGTACATTAGTGAGTACTTGTTTCTTCCTATTCATATCAAAAGGAATATTAATTATTCGGTTCTGATAAGATGCTTTACAATAAGTCACCTGTCTTATACAGAATACATTTTATTCAAATGAATTTGCCGTTGCCGTAGAAATTTAGGTGTGACTAAAATTCTTAAGTCGTTAAAATACCTCGGATAGCCTTTCAATAACTTATGAAAATTCATAGCTGTTCATAAATTTCCCTTGTTATAACAACAAATCCACAAGGCTTTAAAGGAGAGTTCCAAAGTTCTTTTCGATTTAGGAGAACGACTGCAGTAACTGTTTTTAAAATTTAATTAAAATAATTTAATTGTCGATTCATACACGGTAAGTACTTTCTTATTTAACGAAATGAATCCTAACTTCAATAGTCAGTAGTTCTAAGTTTAAGTTTATTTAAATTGTTTGGAAATATTACAAAGAATCATTATAGGTGCTTGCGAAATAAATAGCTCTCAACACATGCTAATTCGAATTAGAGATTGATTAATGAATTAACTTGTTGAGTGTAGGCAGACATGACTCGTTCAATGCTTTGTTGTACGGTTGTATAACAATACGTTCCATGTACTTACTGCTCTATAATTAATTACTCGTAGGCTCTGAAATGTTTTAACGTCGTTCAATGTTACTGTAACATATTTGCATCTTATTTTTTTGTAATAACTTTGTTATGTTAATTTTACATCTTCTGTTTTTAGAAAAATAAAAATCACTTTGAATGTATCTTGTACGGTTTTGTTCTAATTTATTAATTGTTGATAAATTAGTAGTTAAGTAATCTTTACTGATTTACTGCATCATATTTTATAACAATGAGTTCTTAAACTTCATGTAAGTGTGGATATGAAATCCTTAGAACGTGCTAATACTCGTATTATGTTAATTAAGTATATGTCAAATTTTATATTTTATGTCATATTTTATATCATGTTTTATCTACGCGAAAACACAAAAATTTTTCAGTTATGATATACGCAATTATAATTCAAAATTTAAAGCAAATATAAAATGTATAGAAGTTGAATTACAAGAAATGACACAATAATTCTAATATCTATGACAAATTCGATTTTAGATAGACTTTTTTTAACTACAAATATATGTATAGATATATGTACATAGGTACAATTCAAAATTGAAATTCATTTGAAATTCAAATAGTTTTTTATTCTGATTTAAATTAATTACTTCACTTTTTCACTGATTAATATATTTTGTAGTCGGCGTAGATATTGACGATATAAAATGTTTCGTTAAGTAACAAATGGAGTGAAGAAGTTACAATCTTCGCTTTCTATTCGATGAGGTTGTGGTCAGCGGGTAATCTATTTTTATATAAAAAGATCATTACCCGAAGAGTGACCACAAACCTTTATTACTTTGTTTTACGTATCAAGTAAAAGATTAACCTTAGTTTATTGAATTGAATATTTTCATGCTCCTTAATAACACTTTCGTCGTTAAAGATACCTAAAAGTTATCTTGACAAACGAAAATTAAGAAACATTTTATATTCAGAATACTTATTTTTTTTTATTAATTTTAAGGTAATGCTTGACTACAGTCTCATACAGTCCCACCTGATGGTAAGCGGTGATGTAGTCTTGGGTGGTAAAGCATATTTTACACAGAATATGTGTCATAGTAAAGTTCAACATGAAACTTTTACTTAAAGAGTACAAAAATTGTTCTATGAACATTGATTACGCATTCAATAAGTGCACGGCTTTTATTATGGGTTTCACAGAAATGTCGGATTTATCTATCATTATCGCTGTACGCATTAACAATAAAAATTTTAATGCATACAAAAAATTTTAGACAGCGTTTCCGCCTAAAGTTAATTCGTTGAAAAAGGTGTGATGTAGTATGTATTACATAATTTTTATGAATTGTGTAGCAGTCTCAATGAGGAAACCGCAAAACAAGTTTAAACCAAAATGTATTATAAATATAAAACCTTACTTGAAACCTTTATTCATCTACCTAATGCATAATTTTGCAATTTAACTATAAAATTCAGTCGAAAAACTATAAGAAAAAGAATTCATATTACATTTAGACGTTTTTATTATCTTTCTTAGAGAAGAACTAAACTAAAAAAACTAAACTAAAAAAAATTACGTGTCATTTGGATGCGATCCATTTTTTTTTGTAGAGGGCGAAATCTTCCAAAGATACCCGATGGGTGATGTGGGATTTTTACCCACTAAAACCCTCGAAAGATGACTGATGCGTAAAGACAGACTCAAGGACCTCAAAAGAAAACGCCGGTGCCTCCCCTGATTTGACCTGTTCCTACTTCATAAAATCTAGATAACATTTTATGTTAAGAAACAACAACAACGTCAGTAACTTCAACTTTATTTATAGGTTCGGTTTAGACAAATGAGTCGTAAATAATGTAATCATGGAGTTGATTGACACTGCGAGTCCTTGTAGTCACCGTTCGATCAAGGTGCAAAAGCCGCAAAGCCACAATTTAAATACTACTCGTACTCGCTGTAACACAACGACGTAAACTAATCACAGTAATAATTGAAGTGGTTAGCTATACGCAACCAGCTGTCGGTATATTCAGTAACCGATTTATCGATTTTACTGTAACAGACACTTGTATACTAACGAACAACATTCTTAGTAATAAAGTGCGACTGAAGTATACATAGAGATGATTTCCGAATACTTTTATTTATATAATTAGACAATGATATTAAATTTTCATAGATTTTGGCTATCTCTAAACCATACGAGTCGATGTGAGGTGACAAATTCAAGTATGTCGGCGATCTGTATTTGCAGTACACAGAAAACTCAACAAATTCAACACTTAATTCAAGAATAAATTTGTATAATGAGGAAAAACAGATACTATACG
>DWJN01004515.1:0-12328 GCA_018248895.1 Carystus phorcus
GTTCCTGGGATTAGCCCGTTCAAACAATCAAACAAACAAACAAACAAACTCTTCAGCTTTATATATTAGTATAAGATGTGTAATATCACTGAGGTTGTTGTTTGTAGTAGTTTTTGACTTTCGTTAAGTGAGCTGTAAGTTTAACACGAAATAAATAATTTGACTTTGACATTATTATCATAATCAGTATTTGTTAGTCTTTGTTAATTAATAAACTTGTCTTTGAGATGCAAAATCGAGTGACACGTGTGCCAATGAAACGTGCCAACCTCAAAGGTTTCAGGATTTAATTAATAGCGCAAGTTTCCTCTTTGTTTCAGAAACTACTGTCATTAAATAAGACTAGAAGTGTTGGAATCTACTTGATTTTATACGGAAGTTTAATCTAGACATAATAAAACTGTAACTGATCGTTGTCTGTACATGGCAAATATATTTACAAATTCATAATGGTGGCTTATTAATCAAATGATAATAATGATACGATGTTTTGTCTCGTATTATAATATAAAATTTTCACTATCATATCATGATAACTTTTTACAATTTTACTAATAAATAATTAGTTAAATTACATATAAAAACGCATTATTAGTTGATTGTTTGAAACTATGGCAGTCCAGATTTATTCCTTCACTCGCTGCAAACGCAGATATGTACGTACGAAGATTTCCATTTCGATAAACATAAATTGACATAACTTCTTCATTTGTTAACCGATTTAAATGAAAACAATACGAAATATTAAGTGAAACCTATCACAATATAATGCTGAAGACTGGGTTCAAATCTGTTAAGCCTGTCCTAAGATTAGCGTGCACAAACATACAGACAAAATGAAGAAACATTGTTTTGGGTTCTTTTAAGTATATAAAATCCATTATGAATTTTTAAATATGTTTGCCAAGTACATGTCAGTTAAAGTTTTATTATATGCATAGATTGGCCCTCGATTTACTTCGAACATCGCAATACAGACACAAAAAGCAACAAAGTAATTGTCAATGGAATTTACCAAATGTTTCTTCTTTATGTACATATATTTCCTTACACCTGAACCTTGGTGAATTACGTTACGTCACGGAGCACGTAAGATTCAGTAGTAAACTATTATAATATAGCGATAAATCGTATTCGATCTAGCGATAAATCGCATGCGATGCAACGATAAATCGCGTACGATATGCCGATAAATCGCGTTACCTCACAGAGACTTTCTTTTATATCAAACTGAGATAATATCCTTACAATACATTGATGTAATTAATAATTGATACTACAAATAATTTTGCGAGTTGTTAATAATTAACTAAGTAGAATAATCAAAAGCAATTAAGTTTAATATTTACTGAAAGTACTGAAACATTTATAATTCCTAGAAATCCAGTCTGCGGTCGAAATTCGCCCGTAATATGTGTCAAAGCGTTACTTCATATTGACAATATAAACAAACGTAAATAATTAATGTGCTAGAAACTTTATTATGCCTGTATGTGTGTCAAATGAATGGTAGTATGTGTAATATTTTATTAATTTCATTATGTTTCTACTGCATATTACATGAAAATATTAGCGTTCTGCACTTCTACATTACAAACTATGTGGGCCAAATTTCATGCTCCTCCGTCCGCGCAATTTTCGTAAAAAGGGGACCAAAGTTTTTGCTTCACGTATTAATATCTAGATAAGTAATACTGATGATAAGTTTTACTTAACTTTATATATTTTGAATTATGAATAATATATTTAATTAATAATAATTAATTTTCTCGGCACAAAGTTTTCAAGAGAGTTTTCCCGGAAAAGTATTATTAAAAATAATAACTGCTTTAGATGTCTATCACGAAGTCATATTATTAACTAGTTTGAGATATATCGGAGTAAAAGAAAAAGTTAAACACAGCACGCTCATGTAATTACTTATATACTTTCGCTATGTCGCATGACACTGTAGGTTATGAGAGGGTATAGTGAGTAAATAATACTAACGATGTAAATTTCAATTAAATTATAGAAGTTATATGCGTTTAAGGCAGCATATAATAACTAGATGAACCAACAAACGTTGTTTTGCCATATAAATTATTATATAACAACTATTTTTATAACCATAAAAATGGTTATAGTGTGTTAACATTAAAATCTAGACATATGCTATCGCGGACTTTTATTTAGATCTTTTAGAGGGGAACAATTTTGTAATACATAATTTTTGAGTGACTTTCACCGTTTACTCAGCGCACGCATGGAAAGCTCAAAATTATGCCGTTTTCGCAATATTTTTATGGCTGCTCCTCTCCTATTCATCTTAGCGTGATGTTCTATAGCCTATAGCCTTCCTCTTTTAATTGACTATCTTACACCAAAAGAATTTTTCAAATCGGTCCAGTAGTTCCTGAGATTAGCCCGTTCAAACAATCAAACAAACAAACAAACAAACTCTTCAGCTTTATATATTAGTATAAGATATAAGATATAAGATTAAGCTGCGGTGATACGTAATACTTTATTTGTATATATTGCCAACTCACCATATTCTTAATTATATAAATTACGTGTTACGGTGTTTGTCTGCGACGGACTCCTAAACTACTTAACCGATTTTAATCAAATTTTACACACTGTGTCCAGTTTGATCCAACTTGAAAGATAGGATAGCTTACATTTCAATTTATAGTCGCAATATTATTTTATTACAAAATGTTTGTTTAATATTTTACGAAGGATTAGTTCCACAAAATTCTAAAAGATGGCGGTGTAAGGTTATATATTTAAAACTTATTTCAAAAACTATCGCAGATATGTATTTCTTTACGGATATTTGCCGAAAATATTAATTAAGATGAAGTACTGATTACCGAATAAATAATTTACAACAACGTGCATTCCGCTAATTTACTCACTGGCCGAGATCGCTAGAGCGATTGAAAATAATACGCCGCTTAATTTAACCTCCATAAAATAAATTAAAACCCATGAGCGTTGACCCAATGCAATGAGGAAGTAGCTACAAAAATTTTCCACTAGAGGACGCCACTAGTCTTATTATGGTCTTATATTATGGTCTTTTTCATTAAAACCGTTCCTCGATTAGTTTATTTTCAGCACAGTTATTTTAGATCGCATATTATCAATTACACAATTCATGTTGTTGTACAAAATATGTGTCAATAACGAAGTTTTAATTTAAAATTATAGCAAATTAACTTATTTTCAAAACACATAAAAAATTTCACATCAAAAATTACATGAATCAATGCATAATTAAAATTTCACACCCCTAAAATACTCAATATTTTTTATTTGTATATCAAAAAAATGTATACATTTTCCGATATACGTCACAACAAAAAATATTATGTCGCAAATATGGTAATCATTATTTTTTTACAATTTAAATACACTTTTAAAAACTTACTTTATGCAGCTCTCAAACGTTTCAAACACAAAAACTCAGCGGACACTAAGAAATTTTAAAAGCGCGCCAAAAGATTCAATAACCACAATTTCAAATTTCGAACGCTGCGTCCGGCGGCCAGCCACAGATCAATGTCAAGAACACGGTTTCTGATTCGCTATTTAAATGATCTAGAATCGACTTACCCGCGGAACGGCGACACGATCCGGTTTAGAAATCACATTATCTCCGCACCTTGCTTCGCTCGCTTTAAGTAAAATTGAAACTAAATATCTAGTTAATACTATCAGGCGTTACTTTGCGGAAATCTATCGCTATCAGTTAATATTACGCCTCTTTACAAGAATAACGTGATATTTTTAAAACCACAACTTTAGAGGAGAGCAATTTCAAACATTTAAGCGTTGATAAACTCTAAAATATTGATAATTTTAGTGTCGCAAAACAATTAAATTAAAAATACCTTGGTTTTGTAGAAAATAAAATTCGACGTCGCGGTTTTGAATATCAAATAAAAAAAAGCTTTTGATGAGATGTCATGTTGCTCTGGTAAAGAGGTCATATATCTCGCACAATAGACCGAGTTTAACTTCTGTGTTCTCATTGTTTTATGATTACAAGTAGTGCGAATAGCAACGAACTAATTTTACCAACGAATATTTTTGTCGAGCTCATACGCTGGTATGCGTGCCGGTGCATACGTAACAATAACAATTTTCAACATTATGTAGTAAAATGAAATTAAAATAACAACGCAGCTGTTATAGCGGTGTGTACAAGCATTTGCGTGATTTAATTTACGTGATAACTCTTAATTTGCAAGTACTTACCTATAAAATTTTATAGGCAGGTTCTAAACTGCTGACACTTGGAAATCGGATAAATGTTTCCTATACAAAGGTTCACGATCGATTACAAAGTCACTATAAATTACCTTCAATCACGTTCCAGTCTCACGCACCCATCAAAACCGTGGAATAGGACATTCTAATCAGCGTTGTAATAAATCGATTTACATATTGCAATAAAGGCACTGATATTGTTTAACAATTTAATCACGGTAGCACTTAGTGCTTCAATATCGAAAAGAAGTAAACTATAAGACAACTGTTTTTAAAGAGTTTTAGTGATTTTTTTTTCAGTTTCTTCATAACCGTTTGTATTAAATTTACTTAGATAACTAGGTGGGAGAAACCATAGCTGCATGAAGAGTTATAGGGTCTATTCAGTTCAAGCTTCAACCCTTGTGATGTCGCATTCGTGTATCTATCTCATCACACATTGATTCGTATTGATTAAGAGTTTTTTTTTTTATTTTCCAGGAGGATCAAAGATTTTTGATTCAAATGGGTCGTCTTCAGGATATTATTAAACCAGAGTGGCGAAATAGCGGCAAGGGTACCAATACATTGCACAACATCAACCATTTGTACTCGAGGCTAAAGAAGTCGCAACTCGACGGCCTATACAAGTTGTACAAGTAGGTGTTGATTTATTTGTATTTCTCGTGACCTTTTTATTTCTTAGTGTCAGTTTCGTAATGTAAGAAGTAAACCACAAGTGTGTTCTTCATTTTTTCACACCGAAAGTACGCGCTAGAAGTTAATACTAAGGTATATACGAGTATGTTGGTCAAAAATGGCGTGGTTTTTATAATCCGTCACTTTTATTTGGTTGATTATAGCAATTGAGAATTATAAAGAAATAACACCCAATAATAGTTACATACATTTTGGGCTTAATATAATTAAATTATTCGTTAATGAACTCCACAATAAATACGACTAGGCTTCCACTGCACAGATGCGTCAAATATCATGTATTAACTTTAAATATTGTTTTTTTTTCCAGAAACGACTTCGTCCTCTTTAATTACACCATAGACAGCTATTATGAAATCGTAAAAGACAACGAACAAAGTAGCCTGGGGTGAAGCTACATCTCTAACTTTTTGATATTCATCCGAACGCCATCCTAAATTAGACTCCACACAATGAATTGGTCGGGTTTGATGAATGGAAGAAAAATAATTCATAGCTGGAAAGACTGATCGTGGAAATGATTGATGAGTAATTCATTAATCCGTTATGGAAAAACGAGGAATTAAGTCAAGTTTACATCGTAGGATATATTTATTTGTCTATCGTTAGTTTTGTTCGTCGTTTTAGTATTAAAATCTGGCCTAAAGCCTGATTAGCTATCATTTGCGTTATCACAACACATTGAATAATACAAAATATTCTTTTTACTGCTTGTATTGTTTTTTAAAAATACGATAATCATTTGTTACCATAATAGTGAAGGTCCTATTATGATTACCTATTTTAGCATCGCGTGAAAAACATCGCGTGTTCCGTATCAAATCAGAAAAGACATGGTTTGTTTGTGACATGACATGTATTTACTTTTTTATGACTTGAAAGAAACGCCACCAAGAGTTCAACAAACCAAATTATAATTTCAAAATAGGTATATGAAACAAAACAGGTACCTAAATCTTTCATTCAATATGCAGCAAATGGAACAAATAATTAACAACCTGTTCTTACAGCGGTAATAGCTTTATTTTGATCTAGCACAACTGTTACGCGATTTTTACAGATGAACAATATTAATATTGTAGACCACTGTTTCTCCATTATCACGAAATAACTTTGTATATTTATTTTAACATTCGCATATTTCGGCTTTGATTATAATATGACCTAAACTAATTTTTAAAACCTAACCAAATCTCGTATCTTAGATAAAAATTCAAAATGTTAGACGTATTACAGTACATAAAACATATTTTGTTGTAAAGTTAAATCCGTGGTGTATATAAATATCATTATACCAACTCTTTTTTATGATATCGTTATAAAATATGCGACATAATGTACCCTTTTATACTTATAATGAAAAAATGCCAATTCTAATTATCTGTATACTAAAAAAAAAGATTATTACTTGTTTTATTGTTTATCGTTCATCTATGTTACTTTTACGATTCATTATTTTCCATTCGTTTGTATTTTAAAATATATACATGTAAATATACATAACAGAATAAACAATGTTTGTTTTGAAGTTACTCGGATTGTAAAATATTCAATTGAAACTTTTAATATTCGTATAAATAATGTTGAGGTTTTTATAAGTAATTTATTTATTTAGTATAACATTGTTTAAAGGCATTATACGTAGTCGTAATTTTTGTTGATTTTTAATAGGGTTTATAGTGCTTCCCTAAAATGTAAGTAGCTTTTTAAATGACGTAAAAATGATTACAACAGAGTAATTTATACAAAATAATGGGCATTTGTTACGATAGTTAAATATTACAGCTTTGATGAGCTAAATAATCAAAACCCGAGCCAGTACCGTTGACAAATCTAAATATTTCAAATATTAAAATATCATTAGAGCTGAACCATTCGGTCAAATTTCAGACTTTAATAATGTAAATCAACAAGATGTTTCCCTAATCTCACATATTAAATTCACTGCGACAGACAGTCATAGTTAACTTAACTGTGCCTAATATGTAGATGAAGGTTGAATTATATGTAATAGACACTATTATATTGTCGTAGAGATCGTAATAATATGGGTACATCGATTCTTGATCCTCAAACCAGTGGTTCGTATGCTTGTTTGTCGACTATTGTAAAAACAATGTAATAAATAGTTTGGAACAATAAAACATAAAGCTCGCAATTTAATCGAAGTTACAGTGAAATCAGCTGAGAGTACGTGACATTATAGAATGCTGACAATGAGTTAATGTAAATTTGTTTTATTTAAATATCGTACTCGATTATGAAATCTAAAATCATTTCACTGCTGGGCTCAGTTTCCTCTGACCTCAGGATAAGGTAAAGCTTCTGGTAATAATAAGCGTTAATGGGTAAGGCTAGTCGACGACGTTTGCCCAATGTGGTTCTGAGCTTTACCTTTGAGATTATGTGAGCTCCCAGCTTAGCAGCAACTGATAATTAATTTATAGCTAAAACGCACATATCCAACTTAGAGAAATTCAAGTTGTGTAGAAGATTCGAACTGGTGTCCCCGTTCATGAGGGCAACTTTCAATCCACTAAGCTACGAACATGTTATACGCAATCACTTTCATATCAAACGTAAGCAATATTACACGTAATTTAGTTAATTACTTTTATACTACTGTTTAAATAAAATTATAAATTAACGAAATGTAATGTTAAATAGGTACAAAAATGATTTATTTTACAACGATGTTATTATTCGATTTGTTTAAATTAATTTAATTATATTTTGTGCAAATTTATTAATTTATCAACATTTAGTGATAAGGAAACAATAGTGAAAGCCCCTTTTAAGAAAACTTTGTAGTTATTACTCGAAGAATATTCAAAGCAATGCTGTTATTTAATAGACAAGACTACGAGTAAGGTCACTTATGCCGTAAAATTTACGTATAACTATTTATAGACAGTCATAATGAAAAGAGACGCATTTGTGAATATTGTGAAACAGATCCCAAAGTGTTAAATAATATCATTATTTATCATGTTTAATTTTAATTGTCATTAAACATTTATTTATGTAATTAGTCTAATATTGTTTGTTGAAAAATAGTCACTTTTAAGAGTTTTATTTTTATTCTTAGATCGAATCGTTTCTTGTAAATATAAATTTTTGTTATTACGAAAACTTTATAAGGGTACAAAATATAGTGATAGGTATTATAAGTCATTAATTACGTCCCTATAAATAGATTATAATAGATATTTACCTACGGGTTAACGTTAAATAATTTTTACTTGCCTATTACAAGATGTTTGCAAAGTTTTTAAAAGATAAGGTCAAACTTATATAAAAAAGTTGTCGAATAGCTGTTTTATTAAAATTGTTTTTATCGTACAATTTTGTAATGTTTGTTAATGTTTCGATGTCTTTATTTGTGTTTAATCCTTTAAAATACCTGCTTGATATAAATGCTTTATATTAAATATAAATTAAAACATATTCAAACAATGAATATCTTGTAAAATAGTTTATAATCTAAGTTTTCTGTTAGTAGTGTAGAACATTTAAGTAATGCCTAGTCCTAGTATCTAACAATGTATTTGCCTAGTTCGTCCACATTTTCATTACAAAATGAATTCTAAATACCTCTCGCAAACTTGTACACTATACCTATCAACCCCATGACTCTATAATTATTTATTGTTTTCAAAATCTTTTGTTGTCATAAACAGGAGATTACAACAGGTATATGCAAAGGTTTATAACATTTGATTCAGAAGAGGAAAAGTTCACTTTTTTAATTATAAGTTAATGCATGACTACAGTCCCACATGGTAAGCGGTGATATAGTCTTGGGTGGTAAAGCGCATTAACTTAGTAGATGCCTATTCACTCTTGACTCCAAGGCATAAAAAATATATTTGAACGGGAATTAAATTAATTTAAAACAACGATAATAATATGTAACATACGGAACGAGCTAAAGGAAGCTGTTTGACTGTAGCTTTAAAATATATACCTACATGCATTTGCAATTGCAATTGATTTTAATAAGTCATATTGTATAGAAGTTGTCTGGTAAAAATGTGTATTCATTAATAGAATAAACTGACGGATATTACCGAGATAAACTACAAATATATTTTCGAAGGTAAATCAGGTTTTGGGATTCCTACATTTAAATTATGATGTAAGTATTAGTTATGTTATTATTATCATAATAATTTAATTGTATTATTATTATAATAAAAATACAATTCAGCGTTTATCCCAATCGGATTTACAATCGAAAACCGTTGATTACGTCATAGAGCTTAACAATATTTTCACTTTTGAATGTATAAATTTCTTATAATAGATTGCTTCTAGATGATGTTAAGATGTATGTAATGAAATGTACATATAGTATGGAGCGAATAGACCAAAAAGTATGGCCTACGATAGTAACTGAATTGGTGCTATAGTCGTTTAGATGTTGATCTCATATCAGAATGTGAGACATGGATGCAGTGCGTAATTGTTGCTGACGTAGTAGGTACGATGATAGAATTGTTCCTCTTTGAAGTTGGTAATGATAAGGACTGGGATTTTTTTTTCTTTTACCTTCGATAAGTTAGTGCTTGACGTCAACTCACCTAATGTTAAGTGGTGATGAAGCCTAGGATGGTGGACGCACTAACTTAGTAAAAGCCTATTCACTCTCCTCTTGAAGACTCCAACATCGGAAATATCAGGGAACACCTATAACATATTACATATAATCTAATCTGATATGATATTCACTTGAACACTTATTCCGATTATTCGATACATTTTTTACGTATAGAACCCAACAAGTAGATGACGTCACGTGATTGTAAATGGTCATCATTGTGGACCACCCAAACACGGTTGAAATAAATTAAATTTAACTATTATACTAGGATACCCCTTTTCATGGGTGTCATACACAACACAGAAAGACAATTACACATGCACCCAGACCGAGGGCAAAAAATTTAAATTCATCACTGAAATTTTTACCTCTCTGGGACTCGAATCCAGGACCCTTCGAACGGCGGTCCGGCGTAACCATTGCGCCATTGGGTCATCAAGTTTATTAATGACAAGTAACATTCATTACATTCGAATTACTGTATGTAAATATTTATTTGAACATATACAAGTGAGTAATCATTATCCCAAAAATAAAATTGTCCTTATAATTATTAACTTCAGAGGCACAGTTGTAATATTAGTACTTATTGTGTTATAGATTCCAAATGTAAATGGATCGGTTGTGTTACATAATGTTGAAGAAAATTTATTCTTAGTACTTATAGAGAAATAAATAAAATTGAATACCGAAATTTGTTTTATTGTCACTAACAATATATTTTTAAAAGCCTCAATGTACCTAATACCATCTTCTCCTGAAGGTGATCCTTCTAATACAATAATTTTGTTACGAATTAATCTGTTGTGGCCACCTGCTACTCTGTCCACGATAACTTCTATTTTTTTTTAAATAATACGCTCTTTTCTCGGTATATCCTGAAGCAGTGGCGAAAAGCTAGTATTGAATTGACATTTCTTTTCTTTCCAAATATTTTCTTTTTCGTATATTTTTAAATTTCGAACATAGAGTAGTTCAATACTAGGTACGCCACTGTTTTATGATAATAGATTTTATTTAAAATCAAATTGTGGCATTTTGAGTCGTGCACACTTTCGGTAGTTCTTAATTTGAAAGTTATGTGAGTGCTTCGATACAATTCAATAACAATAATTGTTTTTTGAAAATCACCTGTCTATTCTCCAAAACGACCAGCTCATAAACCAATAAATTTTTATAAGAATCTCCCTCCTTCACCTCTCAACTGATCTCATACTCCTCTTTTCACTTCGAATTTCAAATTAAATTCATTTGTATCATCTATTAGTGACGTGGCTTTCGTATATAATATACGGGAAATAGCTTTACTTTCACCATATTGAAAGAAGTAAAAATTCAAATATAAAATTAATGAAATTAAACCACATAATTATTTGTTCGAATAATTTATTGCTAAATTAATATATTTCTATTGTGTATTTAGGAATTCTGTATTAAATGCATTGGAAACTGCGGTAGATAGCTCCTTTTCTCATTATCCGTAGTTGCGTTTCTGTAAACAACAAAATGAAGTATTGTAGGTACACAAACTTTTATATTTGCAATATTTTAATGCTAGTTTTGCTGTGAAGTGAGCCACTTCATTCAACACTGATTCTTACCTCCTGTTGTATTTATTAGTTATCTTATCTTAGTGAAAAGATATACACCAAGTAAAGCTTATCCCCTTACCTCAATTAAACATATCTCTTTGTTCGATTTTTAAATAAAAATAGTAATACTTACAAAGTAGAGCTCTTTTTCTTTCTCTTTGGTGTGTCTAGAATATTGATAGGGTCAGTAGTTATAACCACAGGTCTGACTGACCCAAAGAAGTCGGTGATAGGGACTTTGCTCGGGTCTCGTTTGAACAAGTCACGGCGAACCCCCACCGTTGATAAGCAAGCACTCTTTGGGCATACTGCAAGCTGCAACAAATTACAAATTATACTGACGTTCAGGAAGAATTGATTCAACTGAGCTATATTCTCAAGTAGCCTCTTTATATGATATCTTAAATTAGAATGAAAAAATAAAAAAGGCACTTTAATAAATAAGTCACTCTATTGCTCATAAGTAGGTGTGGTTACAAATAATGTGTATGTATTACAAGTAAGATTCAGTTTAAACTACTATTAACTCTTGAAGCCACTATACATGCATCAACTAACATTATTATAGATATCACACATATTATTTTTTTGAAAACCATTTTATATTATGTTGTCTTTTTAATGCTACTTATTTGATTTACCCAATTTCTGTTATAAAAATCTTAGGCTTAGAGATCAACTGGAATGCTAAAATACTAATAATTTACTTACAAACTCTGACATAGTCTTCTTGCTGTTTGGATGTACATTCTCCAAAAACTCCAGCACATAATATGTGTACCTGTCTATTATGTATACACCTATTGCAGAGTCCACATGGTGCTAAAAATATTAAATTATTGGTTACAGTTATTATTTCTAACACTGAAACACTAGGCCTAACAAATTCACAATTATAAATAAATGTCAACCACTCCCAAAACAATTACATAAGTATATATACTGTGTACTATACAAGCATTAATAAATTCTAATGGATTAATTATTAAGTTAAGACATAGCTGTCCTGTTTGTGGTAAACAATAAATAAAGCAACGCTACTGATTAATTGGTTTGAATGACACTGAGCCTTATACCTCCCAGCTTCACTACATAGCATAAAACAAAGTCGCTTTCTCTGTCCCTATATCCCTATGTATGCTTAAATCTATAAAACTACGCAACGGATTTTGAT
>DWJN01004516.1:0-12327 GCA_018248895.1 Carystus phorcus
ATTGTCGTAACTTCGATACGCAGAGTAAGCAAATTTGGACCTTTTATGAACTCCTACAATGTACAAAACGTATTTTCACCAAAGATGTCAGTAACAACGTTTTAGCTTTCTCCTATCGATATATGTTTATATGTATTTTTTCTTCTATCCGTATTTGCCTGTGCCTACAGCTCATTAATCGCCCACTACTGAGCATGGTTTCTCTTCATCACTGAGTAGGTCTAGAGCATACTCCACCACGCTGCTCCATTGCGGATTGGTGGAGGGGTTAGTGGCCAACCCAAGTGTCGAAAGTTTTCAAGCCGCCCGTTGGCCTCCGACGTAGCGTTACGACTGTTTTTTACGATAATAATCGAGACCGATGGCTTAACGTGCCCTCCAAAAAGGAAACGTTCAGTAAAATTTTGCAACAAACGGTCATCCACTCAGATATTGACCGCGTCCGCAGTTGCTTAACTCTGTCGATAGGATCAAGTATATGAAGATAAAATTAAAAAAAAAACCCTAGAATTCGGTTGTAGCTAAAATAAATACAAAATTTAAATTTCAATTATGTATATCTATAACTTAATCTATTTTATTAAGGTACCTTATAAGAAAACTTATGGTGTAACGTTTGGGTGAAGTCAACATTTTTCTAAGCCACATGGCAATAACAAAATTCCGCGTAAAAACAGCTTTTTAGCTCCGAGGCTTTGAGCTGATTTGTTAGGATTTCTCCTTTTATTCATTATACAGATTAAAGTTAGCAAATTCTGGTTATTTAGTTCTATCCCCAGCAAAAACTGTGAAACTCGCTTCATCAGTAGGGAAGCGATATCGACGGAATTGGATTATGGTTTTAGTAACAAAAGAGCACGGAAACTTTTGAACTCGGATTAAATCGAGAGTAAAGTAGGCACGTTAGCAAAATTTATGTAAATTCGAGTAAGTCGTTTCGAGAGAACGTTTTTAATCTTTATACTCTGCGATGTGTTGTTAAAATTCTAAGCGGAGAATAAAACTTAAAAGCTTTAAAGAAATTTAAATAGTTGCTTTAAGTTATAACTTATTCATCATTTATAGTTCATTTCCTACTTAATCATCACCACTATTTACTTATCTTTCACTATTTATAACGAATGATTTATGTTATAAAATCAGATTTGACAAGCGATTCCGAATAAAATTTGACCGCTCTGTTTAACTGATCAATTATTCGAAACAAATGACACAATTGACGACGAATTGACAATAGATTTGACAGTTTATTAGTAAAGTTATATAAACTTTGTGTTTTATCTTAAAGCAATAACAAACATACTATTGAATTACTCTATGGTCTCGAATTTAAAATAGAAGAAAATGGAAATAAAATATTTCAAATAAATGACAGTTCATTACTATCTTTTGTTGCTACTACATGACACAACGGAAAAAGAGCCTTATTATTTAGAAGAAATAATCGCTTCAAATGAATAAAGGACCACACTGGAGAGAGATTCGTAATACCAACAATCCAATTTTTTACTTTTGACACCGAATTGCGAACATTACTAAGAAATATTTGTTATATAATGATGACACTTGTATTGTAATTTAATTTTTTTTTATTTAATATAAGTTAATGCTTGCTTTTCAGCCTTGGACGGTAAGCTAACTGACTTAGAAGATGCCCATTTAAAAGCACTGAAACATCAGAGGCTGTGGGTTACTCCACGCCGTTATCTGAGTGCGACCCCTTTTTATCATAAATACCTCCGCAGCTGCAAAATCGAATTACAAATTATTTATAATCTATTCTAATCTAGAGTTTGTGAAGGTGTTTTCTGATAAAATAAACGTTTCTTATTCTTATTCTTTTTCTTATTCTTATAGGTGCATTCAACGAATTGCGACTAACCAGCTTCTGAAAGGTTTATCAGAATTGTTGGACGAACATGTTTACTTAGGATGTCAAATCAATTCGAGTTTCTGAAACGATGATTGGACAATAATACATCAGAAAAAATCGCATTTGACAAACGATCTCTAGCTAATTTGATAGCTCTGTTTAACTGATCAATTATTTAAAATGACACAATTGACGTTTGATAATTTGACTTGCTTATAGTTGATTTTCCGTTGTTCAGCCTTTCACAAACCGATGGTTAGGGTCTAAGTAGGAGGTATGGAAAATTCACAACGCATGGAATTAAACATCCGCAGCCAATTCTATTTAAGTTAGTAATTGTAATGTTGTTTAAAAGATGCGCTGAGGAATTTCTTTAGCCGTTTCTTATCCTCTTTATGGCATTCCGAAATGGTGGTAGATGCAAAATATATGACGATATTAAGTGTTTTTATAAATGCCTACATGAAATAAATGATTTGAGTTTGAGTATACAATTTGCTGTCTCGTACATATATGTCGTTATCATAACGCACTGTATTTTTTGTTAACTATTGAACTTATTTTTAAAAGAGTACCGGGAGTTTTTTTTTCTTCAGGGGTTTCTGAAAGGCTGATCAACGAAAAAATTAAGAAATTCACTGTCAAACGTCAATTTGGTTGCAGAAAGCATGATTATTCAGAAATGATTCCTAATCAACATTTCAAAAACTCGAATTGACTTCATAGAACTTTCACATTAATATGCGTGTTAGGTATATGAACGAAATTTTGACAAGCCTTTCAGAAACTGGCGATAAATGTTAAGTAAGGTAAGTAAGTAACAATAGATTCCTGAAAACTGAATTTAGATCGGTAAAGCCGTTTCTGAGATTAGCGTGCTCAAACGTACAAACGAACATAAAATGAAATAAAAGCTTTTAAAAACATGGTTTTATGTTCTCTTGTGTATATAAAGGCCCCGTTATGAATTTTTAAATATATTTGCAAGATACAGACAGCGATCAGTTAGTTTTATTATAACCTTTAAATTGTATTTATCATTCTCATCATTCTCTGTCATCCTGTGATATTTCGATGATGATAACGCTACGGACCTCTCACGGACGACATCCTTGTCGCAGACAAATCGCGGTTGCACATTAAATGCCCAGATTATTAATTAGATTACGCAGCAGATTATATTAGCAACTGATCGTTACAATTATCAGTATAATCAATTGAAAATATCTATCACATTACAGGCGCTTTAAAAGATATAGTAATTAGTGGAAAGGTTTTTATCAGATAAATAATGTGGGTAGATAAAACATGTTATACTATAGTACTCATAGTTCCACGCTAGGATTCCCTGTGTTGTAGGTGCCATGGACAACACAAAAACCCATCAAATTTCTGCATAACTGGGAACCGAACCCAGAACCCTCTAGACTGTCCGCTATGGTGACCAATGCACCACTCGGTTGGTTAATGCTCTAGCTCGTGTAGCGTGTGCAATGAAATCCTGGCGCCTCCTAAGCCTGACCAGCCCCCTCCCCCCGCTATGTTTAAATACGTGAAATAAGGTTTATTTTCAGTTGAAACAAAATGTTGGAAAAAGAAGCCGTCCATAGGTCGCTCGCGTTTGATAACTTAAGCCACCGCGCTGGCTGGCCGCTTCTGTCATATCATTGTTGTACCGTGATGGTCCAAGACGATGCTCTTAGCGCGCCCGTGTGCATTGCACACCCTGCACTATAAGATAAGCCACCCCTGATGGTAATGTATATAGTACTCATAGTCCCACACTAGGATACTCTATATTGTGGGTGCCATGGACAACACACAAAGATATCAAATCCAAACCGAGAGCAAAAATTTAAATCCATTATATATCTACATAACTGGGAATCGAACCCAGGACCAGATGACAGTCCGCCATGGTGACCATTGCAACACTCGATTGGTCAATGTATGTTTGTAAACCTGGCCTCCACCTGATGGTAAGTCACCATTACCCATAGCCATTAGCAACGGTAAAACCATCGCCGACACTATTTCACTATGAATAATAAGATGTTATAGTATCTATATTTCACATTACACCCAATAACGTATGTACATATACATATATTTCCTAATGCACGTGATAGTGAGCCTTTAGATTATGGGCGAAATAACGGGTGAAGCTTATTGAAAAACAATTATTATTATTCTTTAATATACACCAAGAACACACACACACACACACAGACACACACACAGCGCACATCGATCTCTAACAGGTAGCCTTTAGAAGTTGAGTGGATAGGAACAGTGTAACAATATATAGAAAGGAAAAACAGAAAAAGGATTACTGGAGATCATATTTATGACGAATCAGTTCTTTACGTCGTAATGAATAAGACTTTAATATTATAAAGCTGAATAGTTTTGTTTGTTTGAACTCACTAATCTCAGGGACTACTGGTTCAAATTGAAAAAATATTTTTGTATAGGATAGTCCATTTACCGAGGAAGGCTTTAGGCTATATAATAACGCTATGACTAAGGAGTTGAGCATTGATGAGAAATGTTATAAAAGCGGGACAAATGTCCCAAGGTGATACGAAGTTCATCGGCTCCACTAATGAACAATAATTGTTCTAAATTCTTAAAAACATCAACAGTTATTGAAAAAATATCATTTTTTAACGTATCCCTTTAACTAATTCAGTATATCTTTAAATAAAAAGTGAAATTATGTAACTATTACGTATCCATCACGTGGGATTGATGTCAAGTATTAACTTATACTAAAAAAAAACGTAACAATTCCACCAATTAAGCGATAAGTACATATGATATTGTTTCCACGTGGCCACTGAACACAAGTTGGACGGCAGGGAGATCTAACTAAGTTTTTTAATTATATTACTTGATCCCCTAAATAACAAGTGGTTTCATTTTTAAATATTATAGTTAAAGACATAAGAAATATAAATAGGTATATCGATTATGCCGTATAAGTATTTCTGACCCCACGTGTTTTTTTTTTCAATAAGCAGCCTGCTTAATGGCATCCATTTTATTATAGGGGTTATAACAAAATATTTTGAAGGTAGATAAATGTTACTGAATTTAAGCTATCCATATATTAATATGTATTTTAAACGTATCTAACATATAATTTAACATTCCGCAAGCCTAAGTTTTATTAAGAATCATTTTCCATGAATATATAATAACATAGTTTTAATATAGTACACTAATTAAGCCCGAATTAAAACATGGAGGTAGGTTAACGACAAGACGCGGATGTACATATGATTTTAAAAAATATACTTAACAATGTAATAATAAAAAAAGAATCCTCAACTACTTTATAGATAATTTTTTAAATTATTAAAAAGTGATAGACTATTTTTATTCTTTAAATTCCTACACGTTTTTAAACCAACCAATATGAGGGTAACAAAATTAAACTTACCGATTTCAACGTGGAAAATTTAACAAAACGACATTGACCACCTGAACCCAACGCACCACTAAAAACAAAAGATAAAAATAAAATACGCCGGACTGATAACTTCGATATTTAAAATTATGTAACACGATGTTTACTCCGCGCGGGACTGTGGACGTGACGCGCTCTTCTCGCTCGCGATTTTGGATGCACTGGCCAAATAATTTGAATTTACCCACGGCTTCGGGATCGCCTGTTCTCATTGGTCAAATAAATAGATTTCGTTTTTTTTTTTTCATTCAGTACACCGGTGTGGCTAACAGCCAGTAAAATTCGACTCCATTAAGATTTCCCGCCAGAAGTTGAGAATTCATTTTGATTTTTTATCTACAGAAACTTCTTAATCGTTCTAATTGAATTCATACTAATTATATAGCCATTTCATTTATATATTAAATAAACATAAATCTCTTTTATTCTTACCTCACGGAGAACATAATGAGAAGACTATTCCAGACATACGTATTTTTTATCAATATTAAATACAAGTCGTTTACATAACCTCGTGGAAAGGGCAAGTTTAAATAATTTTGTCGTGATAATAACTTTCGTAGGTAGGTACGTAAGAACTTCGCCATATCTTTCTTTTACTATATATTTGTTTTACATTAACACCTAATACCACGGCCGATACTACAAGTCCAGTAAAATTCAAGAAAATTAAAAAAGCCCGCTGCAGCTGTGGCGCCGAAGTAATTAGCCAATATTTAATCAGATAAAAGAGATATTACAACCCATAATGTCGTATGCATTAGTAGTAATGCTGATAACAAAAATCGATACGTAAGATAAAATGGTTACATGAGTTTAACATTAAGACTAATAATATATTTTAAGTAGTAACCGCCCTCACTTGTTTCAGTTCAGTTCATTCGATGTGTTTTTTTTTATGTTCGAATTGGCATAATGAATGCAAATAATTATGCTCGCTTCGCTTCGGAAAAACTACGAATACAGTAATAGTGTTATTCATTTAATTTCGAACGATAGTTAAGAAGATTAGAAACATACCTATTGTTCTATTTTTGAATGTTGATTAAAGCTGTTAAAATATGAATTTTTAACTTCTTAACTTAATCTCCATAGTAAGATACATCTGTTATCCCATGTGAACAGATACATTTTCCGGGATAAAAAGTATCCTGATGACATCCTTGGTAAATTGGCTACAACATGCCAAGTGCTATATAAATCTGTTAAGTAATTCCGCGTAATGTTTGCAATATTAAAAAAATACATACAATAATAAAAAAAAATGTCTCTACGTATCAATAATTAATTTTACCTAAAAAATACAATTTGAACTCAGTCAGTACAGTACAGTTTTATTATTAGTTTGTACCTATAATTTATTTTTGTTTAATATTTACAATTCAACAACGATTGAAATAATTGCATAGTGGCAATTAAACTGGGGTAACATGTTGTCAATGTTTGAAATCGGATATGATAAACATTACAGCTATTTAGCTAGTTCACACATACTTTGCAGATTCGGTATGCGTTTTAACATGTATCCATACTAATATTATAAATGCGAAATTCTGTCTGTTTGTCTCTGACGTTTTCACGGCTTAACTACCGGTCCGATTTGGATGAAATTTGGAATGAAAATAGTTGAAGACCCAGAGTCACACTTAAGCTCCTTTTTTTTAATCAACCCCTAAAGGCTTGATATCAGGGATGAAAGTTTGTATGAAAAATCTAAACCACTCAACTGATTGTTATGAATTTTGGCATAATAATAGTTTTACCTATAAATATTACAATTCTAAACTTCCCTTCGTTCCTGCAGGTCAGTTAAAAAATATAACAAAACTAATTAACAAACCGGAAGGTTTTAATTGTGAATAAACGAGGGAGAATTGATTAAATCAATTACGAGTATGTATGCTCACGTTCGCGTCATAAAATCTCAAGAGATCCGGTGTCATTCGTTGACGACATTGGAACACAAATCCTTTGTTTAGATATGCACCTGGGGTTTTGTTTATGTTAATATGGAGCAGACAAACTACTGGATATAACTATATACATATAAGGTCTTATAAGATAGAACGTTGCCATGGTGCTGTTGTAAATATCGTGGGATAGTAATTGATTCCTTGAGGCTGTACATATTAACTTTATTAGTAAAATAGGCTTAATTCAATGGCATAAGAGGAGACTAATCTTCCTTTGCATTATTTACTGTCGCCATGAATGTAGTATTTGAACACCTCTATTTGCTACATTCACCAATGAAATAATAGTAATAATAAAATATGAGAAACAAAAACTCGAGTGTAACAGGCATCGTGAGCACCGACAAGGGTTTTAAAGCGTTTTTAGCGTTAACTTTTACATACTACTAGTTGACCTAGTAGACGTTGTTCTGCAACAATATAACCTAACAACCCCGGCCACGCGTTGCTGTGATTAATCACCAAGGTTCATAACTTACATAATCAATTTAGTACCTTTACTCCGCCATATGACAAAATCTTATGGAACTAATTATTTGTAATATATTATTATAAACAAATAATTTGCAATTACTCAATTTCGTCAATTAATTAATTATCTTACACCGCCATCTGTTAGATTCTTATGGAACTAATTCTTTGTGAGTTAGACAAATTGTTTGCAATAAAATAATTTTGCGACTATAAATTGAGATGTAACCTATCCTATCTTTTAAGTTGGACCAAACTGGACACTGTGTACTAAATTTGATTAAAATCGGTTAAGTAGTTTAGGAATCCATAACGGACAAACACCGTGACTCGTACTTTATATATATTAAGAAGAATGATAATTTACAATTTTTACAAGTACTAAAAGTACCTACCTTATATATACATTCTGTGTTCAATCTATGCAGAAGGCCATAAAGATCTATGGTATAGAAAGAAGTAGGTACTGTCATTGTCAAATAATTCAAATTATACTCGTTTGTCTTTGTCACTGTCATAAGTGTCAGTTGTCATTAACACGTGTTTACATTTTGTTGTGGTATGGTGTATATAAAAAAACAATAATTTTTAAACTGTAAATTGTAGTTATGTGTATAAATATCTCAATATGAATTGTAAAAAGTTGATTAAAAATCCAACTTTAGCATATACTAGCCATCCTGACTATAGAAAGCCGCCAAAAACTCCAAACCCGGTAACTAACCTATGTATCTATTTACTAAGAATTTAAACTACAATTTGCTCTTATAATTAGGATTATTTTGCTATTATTTCAATGTGCAAAGATTTCGTTACTTAATTACATTATCATTATAAGTTATCGTGATGTTACCTAACATTTGGAGTAATTAAAACTTATTATTATATATTTCCGATTTCTCGAGCTATTTTTAACTATTTTCTATGCAATTTTTTATCTATTAAATTCTGTTTATAAATATGTCACTATAACAATATTTATAGTAATAAGCATTGATTATTTTCAGTATTTACAATGTCTCGGTGCACCTCACATAGATTCTTTCAACTATATGCTGCAAGATGGACTCAAAGCGGCCATCGCAGACCTAATTCCAGCAGAGTTTGAACTACCACAAGGCGAACGAGTGAAAATCACCATTGACGAAGCTGCTTTTGCAAAACCATCAGTACCGGCAGAAACAGTTGGTGTGAAAAATCAAAATGTATTACCAACGGAGTGTCGGCAACGAGCAGCTACTTACAAAGGTGACTTTAAGATCAGGCTCACCTTTGAAATTGATGGGAGAAGCATGTCCATTGATCGGTCACTTGGTAGCTTGCCGATTATGGTCAAGGTACGAAATAATTACTTTACTGTGTTACATTACAGTTAATAGAAATAGTATTACATTCATGTAATATTGATGTTTATAATTTTCAGTCAAAAATGTGCCATTTAGCAGATTTATCGCCAGAAGAGTTAGTTAAGCATAATGAACATGCAGATGAATGGGGAGGATATTTTATTATAAAGGTAATTGTATTAATATATTTAATTACTGTAACATCTCTTATATTAGAAGCTAGTGCAGGTGCAACAATAATATAAGGAACCTGAGTGCTAAAGTTGCATCTGTTCCAGGTTCAATTTTAAAGGCAAATAATCTTTTTGCAAACAAAAGGTCTTGGTGTTTTAGGTTGTTTATTTTTTTACATAACCAGCTGACAGATGGGCTTTTGAGTCCCATAATGGATGTCAGTTATAAAACTTCATTGATGTGTTACCAGCCCAGGTCTTTCTTGGAGAGAGAATGAAGAAAGAAAATATGTATAGCATCTTTTGTTTGTCACATGGACTTTGAAAATCTTAGTGCATTTTATATGTAAGAATTTATTCATTCAACTGAGCAGGCATATAATCATATACAGTAAATATGTATATTGATAGCATTTCTCGTTATTTAACACTCTTTTATTTATGTTTATTTTATTACCCTGTAATTTAATATTGTTTTTTTATATGCTGTTACAATATTTCTTAACAATATGTGTCTTAGTATAGACCTTTACCAATATTCTCCATTAATAAAATTCTCTATTTCTCCATTGACATTTCATCTCATCATTCTCCAATATACATGTTTATAAAATTCTCAGGGTCACGAAAGACTGGCACGGATGTTGCTTGTCACCAGGAGAAACTACCCTGTAGCCATCAAGCGTTCTGGGTGGAAGATGAGGGGAAATCTCTTCTCTGACTATGGTATCCTAGTACGCTGTGTTACAAATGACCAAACAACCACAGTAAATATTTTTTTATATTAACTGCAGATACCCTTAGTGATCATCTTATATGTTTTTATTGGATAATTTTAAATGTACATCATATTTGTGAATCCTCTGGTGAGGTCCCTAAAGTAGTTGAAACTGTCTTTCAAGGACAGTAAAAGTATATTCATCTAGAGTTCTGGCTCTTAAGCTTAATTGTACTATGATGTGATGCCGGCTGATTCAGCAGAAGGGTGATCCCAGTCAGGCAGGCCTCACTGAAGCACAAGCTATAATATTAACATTAATGTTAAGGCTACATATGAAAGCACGGCTTATAGGTAACACCTACTGCAATATAGATAAATATATAAATGATAAAGACGCCTGGAAATAATGCCGCATCCAGCTCCACAAATGCTGGGATTTGGGATTTTGTATTAGTTAATTTATTAGTTTAAAACATGTGCTAAGAGGTCTTTCACCATTTCTTTTCAACATGAATATGTGACACATGACATGAATAAGTGTATTGAGACAATACCAATATGAATAAATGATTTTGAATTTGAACGTCCATACTAATGATAATACTGTGTCTTGCTATATTGCTTTTGTCATATGAAAATTATTCTGCCCTGGTATGCCACATTGGGTTTTTCTAGGTAACTAATACCATCACTCAGTAAACATGTGTTTCCAGAACAACGTTCTTCACTTCCTACAAAACGGCACGTGTAAGCTGATGTTCTCGCATCGCAAAGTGATGTACTACGCTCCTCTGGTACTTATCTTGAAGTGTCTGGTGGATTTCCCGGACCACTATATATATAGTTTGTTGCTGCACGGAAAGAAGAATGACTTGTATTATGTCAAGTGAGTGAGCCAATCTTATAATAAAAATACTCTAAATATTCTATAATCTAAAGGTAATTACTGTGACCATTTGATACAGCGCCCTCTATGGTATATCTAGAGAATTAAATTCACTTACTTTTTTCTTTTATATTTGCGTCAACAAGCAAGGGTATGCCCATAAAAGTTTTTAATTTTTTTTATAATACTTTTATTACTTAACTATTTATTATACTTTGATTGAATTTAAATTCGAATATAAGGGGGCGTGTTTATGTGTACACGTTTGCTTGTGTGTGTGTGTGTGTGTGAGTGAGAAAGAGAATATAAGCATAACAATGTTATATCACCTCTAAGTATGAGAATCTTACGGTCTTAATATTGTATCTATCCATAATCCATAAGTTGGCTAACGACTTTTGAAAAGCCGGTTTATTTTAATAACCTGTTACCAATACTATTAAGTTACCCAGGAATTTTACCAAAAATTAGAGTAAAATATTAGAAACGTTAATAACCCGTATTTTTTATCAAGAAATGAATACAGGATATTAAAGGTTTAATTAACAGTGTAGCTGGTGCTATCGCAAAATATGAGGTTTTTTGAAATAAAATCTATAAGCCTTATGGTGTTGTATATTTCTATTGACAAAAATAAAAATGTCACTCCAAAAAAAAAGAACTACAAATCTTCCCCCTCGGAAAAAAAAAAAAAAAGAAAAAAAAAAAGGGTTATAACTGGTTTTATTTCCAGCTGCATACAAAACATGTTGCGTGAGTTACACGAGGAAGGGCTCCATTCGTCAGCGGAGTGCCGCTCGTACCTGGGGCGGATGTTCCGGGCGAGGCTGACGGAGCTCCCGCCCTGGGCCACGGACCTCGACGCTGCGGACTTCCTCCTGAAGAGATGCGTCATGATACATCTGGATGGATACAAGGACAAGTTTCATGCGCTGGTATTTATGGTGCAGAAGTTGTATGACGTTGTGCAGAATAAATGTAAGGTTAGTGCATGGATTTTCTTAAGGGTTTTACTTAATGGTAATACTGTAGACGTCTTCAAGGCAAGAGTGAAGGCATCTTCTAAGTTAGTGATCACCATCCAAGGCTGCATCTCTGCTTACCATCAGGCAGGATAGTAGTCAAGTATTAACTTATATAGAGAAAAAAAAATGCATTAAATAAAATAAGTGCATATTTTGTGGCAAATATTTTGCAATGTTCTAGAGTATAGCTTCTGAAACTTATCTCAATCAACCGTTTTTCGAGATTTAACATTTATCTAATCAAAACTACTTGAACTTTTTAAACAAAAACAGTCATATTTGTATACATACTCGTATATACTATACGAACTTTGCCCGCGGCTTCGCTCGCGTTAAGAAACTTTCATCCCCTATTTTATCCCCTTGGGGGTAGAATTGATCAAAATC
>DWJN01004517.1:0-12327 GCA_018248895.1 Carystus phorcus
GGCGGCTCATCAGCTTGTAAGATCGTAACATAAAAAAACTGTGGTACGAAGATAAGTAGTACTTACGTAACGACACATCGCCGTTGACGTGGACTGTATGACGCTCCCGGAACAGATGTTTGTGTAGAAGCACTGAGCCATAAAAACATATCGTCCCTTTGAAAATAGCTTGGTCGAAGCGGGTGCTCGGAGTGGTTAAATGTCCCTGTTGAATATCGTCCGTTAGTATGAGTATGTACAAAATTTATCCACAATAACAAAACCTTCAGAATAACTTCGTAATATTGTAACCAGTGATTTTAATAATTTTTAAACGCGCCCTGCAGTTTGGCAAATAAAATTATTTGTAATAATGCGGTAAGTTGATGTCTGTCGTAATCGTCATAAATTTTGTACTATCTGGATATATTTCATAACATGTTTTACAAGTCATAAAACATATCGATGTTAAAAATATTAATAAAGAATTATTTACCTTCACATTCAGAATTTCAACTGCGATTTGAGCATACGTAGCTTCACGAATGGGATTCTCAAATTCCGGTATTTCGCACGCCGCCAGGCAAACTCTGTGATCGAATTGATAACTTTATCTTACCTGCATTTACTTGTAGTTCATAACAAGTTAATGATAAATATTCACAGTAATATTCAAAGGAAAAATACCATCAAAATCAAGTAAATGCTTTGTGCCTTACAAATATAATAAAGTGACTTTGGTGGTGGCAGACAGTGAAACTTTGAATATTAAGTAATTTGGATCACTCAACACAATATCACTAGTGCTATGATACGGTGTAATTCTTCGTAACTGTGTGACTAACCAAACACTAAGCAAGTTATTTAAGGAAAGAAAATACCTACAAGATCTTTCTCTCCGACTATAATTTCCGGCTAATTGGATGTACGTGCGGATGCGAACGGATAGTTCCGCCTGATAATCTCTGTGATATATCATTATTACCTTCTCGAGTATAGGGGTGCATTTGCTTCCACATTGATCCTATTTATTAAGACTTCGAGTGTAGCCAGCGGTTCAGCCGGCTGCTCGTTGAGGTGGTGGTCCCAGGGGGTGAACCGCAGCTCCAACCTCCTGATCACGACGTCGACGTGCCGCCCGGGGATATTCTCAGTGAGTGCGTCACATTCTTCTACCGTTAACGGTCGTACCGCTACTGCTGTAACAATTGGCACGGGTCGAATTAAATGCCATCAAAAATATTATTAAAAAAACAAGTCTCGGAACTCAATTCTTCTACCGTAAAAAGTTTTAAGATTCATATAATTTCAAATTAATTTATACAGTTTCACCAGAAGTTAATCTAACAGTATTTTATAATATATCAATATTGATATTCTTTTATAATAATTGAGTTAGAACGAAGTTATAGGGAGTCGAAAATGGCCTGAATTGCTTCGAGAACGGAATGGTAAGACCATACGAGTGTTGCATATACTTTGGTACACAACAATCTACGCAGTTATACAATAATTCGACGTTGAACTAAGTATTATGCCGTTTATTTTATGGGTAGTATTTAAACGAGTGACTGTAAATAAAAGTTTTAAGTGAATAAAAATAATTAATTTACGTTTTAGTATTACTAAGTGAGCGACTGAATTACTAAGTGAGCGATTGAATTACTAAGTGAGCGACTGAATAACTATGTGAGCGACTGAATTACTAAGTGAGCGACTGAATTACTAAGTGAGCGACTGAATTACTAAGTGAGCGACAGACTGCGAGTGACTAGAAATCAACAGAACAACAACTTACAAACATTAATTTGAGTTACTTAAAATACAACACCTAATCTAACCTAACCTCACCTACCCTCACCACTCTCAGCTTTTTCAGTCGCTCACTTAGTAATGTAGTCACAGGGTTAGTTAATTTTTCACTTACTCAAGTTCATACTACTCAAGTCATTAAAACAGTATATCATCATCGGTCGCTAATCGCGCGCTAATCATCGGTCGCGGTTTTTTTTATTCGATCGTTTTATAATTCTTATTTTATTATGAGAACCGAGAATTGTGATACGTAAATCAGCAAGTAGAAGGCGCACTGACTAGGATCGGCGATCGGCGGCAGCTCTTGCAGGAGCTCCTTCAGCAGCTCGACGCGGTGCACGAGCCCGGAGTTCACGTACACCGTCAACGGGCGCACGCACACACGCACGCGCTGGCTCTCCTTCCAATCGCTGCGAACATTTGTTATACGTGACGATGGAAGGCGTGGTCTCTTAGTACACAGCAAAACGCGAGGATTTTATGATTTAAAAGCTTTTTTATAGTTCCATTATTTTATGAGGTGAATTGTAACTTAAAACATGTAAACATACATGAATTAAATCAATAACTTAGGTAACAAGAAAAATATATAAAAATATATCAAATATGTCAAATAATGAAATTTGTCAAATTTGTCAAATAATAAAGTTATTTATTATTCAATGAATAAATGATTTCTCAGATAAGATCTCCAAAAATCTTTCAAAATTTTTGTACTTAGGTAAAAAGACTGGAGTAAGAATCAGATGTTACGTAATTTTCATCTTTTATGCTTAACGCATGAATTTTTCGAACACTGCAAAAGAAGCAAATTTGAACATTTCACTATTGATTTTAGAAGAAAAATTCATCCAGTTAAATTGAAGAAGATCAATAGTCAACCTTGCAATTCAAACTGGCGATGAAGTATGAAAATGTATATTATAAAGTTTGATAAACATTTGTAGCAGAATCGCATATTGAACATTGTTCGTAAAGGGCAATAAAATTAATATTAGCCGATACCTGTACTCAAAGTTCTGTGGTGGGTTTTCGTAGGGAGAGATGTCTTTCAATGGATGTCTGTCGTGTTCAAACAGTACGAAGATGGCCGGGGTCATTTGGAACCATGTTCGGTCTTTGCTTTGTTTTCGTCTCAGCTCGGCCGCGGCGTCGCGACGGTAGTATTTACGAGTTTCATCTTCATCACTTTCGGATTCGTTAATAGCATCTTCATCATCGGAATCCTAATTAAACAAGTTACAGATATTGTGTAAAATACAATAATATATTATTTTAATTTGGTCGTGTTTTCTGTAGCGCGTATACTTACTTCGATCTCGGGGAATTCGACGTTGCCATTCTCTTCGGCTCGCAACGCCGGTTCCACTGTGTACGATGAGAGCATATCCTCGGGCCACAAAAAAATTGACTCCATTGCGTTATCGGTGGCCAGGTACGGCGTTGGCTTGTCTTGTGACTGCAAGTAATACAACGTTGATAAAATTGTATCGAATTGATCCGTTATTTTAATGATTACATACTACTTTTTCTCAACGGCACATTGCTTTTGTGATATAGTGCTCTAAAAACGCTTTGCTTTGCATTGTTTAGTGATAAAATCGAGATCTAATCTTAAAATCTAACTTGACCGACTGTGTAACAATTAGAGGACTAACTTTTACGTAAATTACATTTGCAAAAGGATCCATGAATACTTTGAGAAATATATACTGAAATTCAGTAGTGTGAGTGAAATACGTACAGCTTGCAGGTCAACGTGTCCGCAGACGCACTTGCCGCGTGAGGTGACCTGCAGCGCGCGCGCGCCCGCCCGTATTCGGACGAGTGTGGGCAAGCGGGCGAGGTACGTGAGCGCCACGTGCGCCGCGCTCATCTCCAGCAGCGGCCGCGCGTACCGCCGTCCGCTGCTCACTTCCGTCTCCATACCCTTATCCAACATTATTTATATACTATATTGTTATATATTGGTGCCTTACTATGTAATACCGTGTAAGTTAATAAGGTCGATTTTACAGAATACCCAACACGCTCTCTTCGTAACGTAACGATACTTTACGAATGAAATATATTTTACGCATATTAGTAATCTTGCTCCAACAAAATTTTGGTATATTTTGCTAAGTTGAAATCAAATGCCATTCATTTTGCACAAAATTTCGGCTATCCTGTGTTACGCATTGAAATGGATTCATTTCAATATGGAGGTACTGTTAAATTAATTTTAAGAATATATTAATGGTTTTTGCGTAGGACATGAAGATAATGTTAGTTTTGTGCGACAAACACTAACACATGAGCCTATGAAAGCTTCTTTTGAATTCTCTGAAATCTTGAACATTCATAATAAAAAAAACTGAACACGCCTTCATTCACATTGGCGCCACAATGATTTGAAAATAACGTCGTCGAGATAGTCGTTTGCTTCGAAATTGGATAAACATATTTTTAGTACTGGACTAGGAGTTCGAGGAATTTGCAATTTACCAAAAGTTATTCACCTTGAAGACGAATGCAACCTTGTCCAGGAAAGCCGAAACCAGAATGGGGAAGGGTCTGGCGGGGGCGGGGGCCTCGCCGACACCCCTGCGCTCCGACCACGACGGCAGCCACGACCAAGCCCACTCGCTCCACGTCTCGACGCGCGGGGCATCCGTAGACGACGACACGGGGCTCACTATTTACAAAATAATTTACCATTCATATATTTACCAGACAATATAATTTACAATAACCAGTCCTTACAACCAGAATGATACAAACGCCACAAACCGAACCAAATATCTTTTCATATTAACGTACTTGCAGTTAGACATTTAAAATTCCATTTCATTTTAATAGAAGAAATATTGATATTTTTTTGTGTATGTACATATTTGTTTAAGAAAAATTACGCTGAAATCAGTCTGGTTGCAGCGTCCTTAATACATACATACATATAATCACGCCTTTTCCTTTTGGGGTAGGCAGAGACCGCTACCTTTCATTTAATTGTAAGTCGTATAACTTTGAATAGTGTTTGTAAAATCATTTTTTAACCATTTCATTATTAAACACAGCGGTGAGTAACACGAGTATATTCTCTTTTAAAAATAGTTGCTTTTACGCATCTCAAACACCGATAAAAAGACATTGGTGAAAAAATTAAAAATAATTGCATTCTGTTATTTGTTTATTACTGAATTAAAATAGTAGTAGTGACGTGGAAGTTTTCCCGATGCAAATTTTCCTCTCTTCTTATAGCTAAAAAATGCTTTAGCCTAATTACTTTGATAAACATCATTGTTTTAAAATTTTAATGAGGAATTTAAATTTAATTTCTCAGTCTGGATGTATGAGTCTTTTTATTTCTGGGTTGTCTGCGGCACCCATGACAGTGTTATTATTTGTTTTATATTTGTTTAGAAAAACATCTTGGATCAATCTGGTCCGAATATCCTCAAATATAAATTTCGAACCCGCATTCAAATTATGTGTACCTTGGCCTTGATACAATTAACACCTGGAGCTAATGTTGTAATCAAACATCATGAGTATTAAAAATTTAGATAATTGGTACTTTCCAAAAAAATATGTTCTGTGGTCTTACGTTCAAAGATACAGAATGGAACATTTGAGATAATATAATCTATACATATCATATAGTCTGTCTAAACGCGATAAACTCAGAAAAGCTCATCAAGGTAAACAAGATAACGAAGCTTTCAAACATTTTCCTGATCTTCGACTTTTTCGGTCATTATCACCGGCAAAGTCAATAATAAAAGGCGGAGGGAACGTAGTCCTATGCGCTGATCTGACCAAATTCGCACCACTTTCAATATAAATGTTTTTGACGTCGTGCAGAACCAAGACAGATGTAGGAACATCGCAAGATGAAACACCTTTTCATGATTACGACGCAAGGAGTAGGGAGGTACAGGGACGCATGATCCTCATTATTCTGGATTGCAATAAGTCGTATTATAATGGATCGATCATTGAAATTTATATGATTCAGTAGATCGATTCAGTCCCAGATTGGTACAGCTTTTGTATAGGTATATGAAATATTACACATATTTAGCTCTAATGGCAGATGCAGATATTTTTGATTATAAAGTAGACAGACCGGCCATATACTGTTACGTGGAAACAAGACGGTGACTATATTGACATCGATAATATCAGAGGATGCAATACAAGCCTTATAGATAACTATTTTCCACTCTTGTTAAAAAACTCAATGAATAGTGCTATAGAAATATTTAGAAGAAAACTTATTCAACGATGTAAACGCAATATGGAAAGAAAGTATAAACAGTTCTTCGGTGCACTCACCCTTGTAAATGAGTAATTCGAGGTCGTTACTAATGTAGTCCTTAACACGTGCCTCGCAGTAAAATACTGCTTTGGTCTGGACTTAAGTTTCCCAGCGTACGCCGGAGCTTTATAACTTTCAAGATGTCAACTTACAGAATCCCAACAGTTCTAATAAGTAATCACGGTAACGTGGAACTGAGGAGATTTTAATAACGATATTTCCTTAGAGCCTAAATTTATCTTCGAGAGGTGGAATTCGATTAGTTCAAGTCAGCCCTATTTTGCGACCTGCTCCAGAGTTCCCTACACTCCTCCACACATGACTTTCATATTCATTTCTTTTCAGGTAACCAGAAGCCATATGTCAAAACAAACGAGTCATTAGAACGAGAGGATGTACCTCCCATGGCAAGTTAACTGCCAAAAGAAGGCTGGTGCCGCAGTCATAGCGCAAAAATAATATCGCATATAGCGAAAATCGTTGTATAGTATTAGGGGGAACTAAAGTATAATGAAAACGAAACTAGAAAAATATTGAAGACACGTACTTCCCAAGAGTTTGTAACGCAATCCTGCCTTATGTTTACATAGGTTACGAAGCACTTACATACACATTTTTCAAGTCTTTCAGTGCACTTTAAACCTTCCTTAAACGTCGTTGTGAATAAAATTAGAAACTTACGCTTTTCAAGGTCAACTGAACTTACTGAAGAATTATCGCCAGTCGAAGGTCTTTAATTTTATCAGTATCTCAACGATTATCAAAATTATAAAGATTTAATAGACACATAAAAATCAAATTTGGAATTTAATTAATGTGTCGGCTAAAAAGAAAGATCAACTGAAATATGTCGGAATTTCTGTGACTACGACAGCGATCCCGCCCTTTTGAAGGAAATTAAAGAGATAGAGACATTCGAGAAGTAAAAAGGTGAGTTAAGAAAAGTGAATTGTCATTAAAACACTAGAAGTCTAGTAGTTAACTTAGACATGAAGAACTTCAGATAACGATTAAGCATTCCAACGTAAGTACCCAAGACTGTGCACTAGCACCATCTACTAAGATGCTTAAGTGAAATTCAATATTTTCCAGGATGACAAGAAAATCAAATTGAATTGGTTCACGAGTCATTTTAAAAAGCCATACATTTTTGGGATAGATTCTCATTTTATTAATAAGGGTCACAAAAGTCATGAGTACCTAATTGGCTGAGTTAGGGTTACCCTGCATCTAGCTAAATGTCTTGACACACTCAGCATGTTTTTTCACTATTTCTTTCCTCGATATTAAAGCATCTTTCCAAAATGGTGAATGATTCAAAAGATGACGCGTATGAGTGTATTGGGAAAATAAATGTTTTTGAATTTAAATTTGTGGTTAAGATACCACCAACAAATTTTGTAGATGATAACGGTAAAAGGAAAATAAAATAAAAAACAAATATATTTATTTCGTAGTAAAATCGTGTTTACTGCTGGCATAAAGCATAGCTGAAACATAAGTATTATACACATGGTAGACATAAAAATGTGTTAAAAGTTACTAATAAAACTTATATTTTATATAAAAGGATTTTTATAGTACTCACCGGATATTAAATATCACCGTGATGTTATATCAATGCAATCATATTATATCACAAATATCAGACATTGATGTCTTATAGTCAGATTAATAGCAAATAGGTATATGTTATATTGTCATCACCAATGCAACATGCATATTAAAATTATTTTAATGATAATTTTGTTATATCTGATCTTGGTTATATCATTCGAACACGTCACACAGAAGGCAAATATAGTTTCTCGTATTGCACAAATTGTTTTACTACCTTTAGTAAATATACTCGTGTTACGCACTGCATAAAATTTTAACTAATAAAGGACAAGAAATCACCAGAACGAAAACTATTGTCTTAATTTAACTTACAATCAAACCTCAGTTATTGTAAAAGGTTATTCGCATTATTCGCTTCTCATAAAAGTTAACAAATGCAAGATGTTCTAAACTTTCGCACATAATCTATATACGCTAAGACAAAACAATTCAGAGTAATTTTCTCATGTGTATATTAACCGTTTTCATTTAATATTTATGGACTGCTTTTGTGATAATAATAAAACGATGAATAATTTTATTGAATTCATTGATAAGTTCTGAAATGTATTACATATATTGTAACGCTGAAAAGTCTTTGATTTAAGATATATAATATGAATTTATACGAGGAAAAAAAACATGGCAACATGCTACATACAGAACATATGAACAGTAGTATTCGCCAGTCATATTCGCTATAGATATTATTAGCCTTAGCAATTGTTTCTAAAACCAATTTTAAAATATCGTCAAAAGCTTAGCTTCTTTATTAAAAAAAACATAATATTTAATAATTCATTCAATTCGAATGTAATTTTAATAAATATCTTTCAATTTATTACATTTCAAATATCGTGTATGTAAGTTAGGCATCAAGCAAAACGTACACTTCAGTAGGTAAAATGACATTCAGATTCAAAAACATTTTTGTTATGATACATAATGATTTTCGCAGTGGTTTTTTGACTCTACTATAATTGGTATGCCTGGACTGCCCAGCTGCAAGCATAAAGCATAGGGTTAAAAATCGCTTTGCACGGTAGAAACTGCACTGTACTTCGCAATCATTAGAATAGTATTTCATGAACTATTTCTGTTGCTTTTGCAATCTTATATACATAATGTACGCAAGGAGCGGGTTTTATATTTATTACTTTATTACTATCGCATACATAAGCACAGCGATGTTTTTTACATATACTAATTTATCTCTCAAAAATAAATTGCAAATGCGTTAATTAATTGTAAAATGTTATTGTTACTACTGTAGGAAAGATGCATAATAAGAGCAACCAGAAGTTGGTTGAAAATTTAAAATAATCACACCGAACCTCACAAACTGTTTAATTTTATATGTTAATGGTAAATCGCTTGTTGCTTCTGTGCTATAATATACTTAAAATAAAATCGCTATGCATATACATATTGTATTACATATGTTGAAATTTAACAGTACTCAAGTTCTGGTAATTTCTATAGTAGTATAAACAATAATATATATTCCATAAAAATATAATCTATCAGACGGGCCGCCTGAAGGTGAATAACAAAAATAACAGCTAAAAAAACACTTAGTATCACCGGTGCATCGTCCACAAATAAAGATAGCATAATAATCTATTCATTATTATTAAAAATATCAATGTGTCGTGAATGCCTCAGACAACAACATAAAGACAATGATACACCCAGACCGAGAATAGAAATTGAAACTCATCATTAAAATTTTCGCTTTGATGAGAATTGAACCTAGGACCCTTCGAACATCGGGTACGGTATGATGTATGATGACCATTACGACAAACAGGAAAGAAACAATTTATTGCAACAATCTTTTTTGTTTAACATTTTTGTTAAAAGAAACACTATGTACAGTGGCGATTTCAAAGAAACATTATGTGCCTACATTGACGCAAACAATATGCAAAAGACAGTAATGAAGCTATGTTAAATGAAATTCACAATGCGAAGAACACAATTTAGAAACAAAGCTCGTTTACTTTCTTTTATATATCATTTTACTATTACTATTTGTTCTATGTTTATATTCATTTTAGAAATTTTCAACGTATACGTTTCATTGCTCGTGACTGTATATGTTAAGTTCTTATAAGATTCATATGACTATACTAGTAAACCTGGCGAACTTCGTATCACCTTGGAACAATTGTCCCGTTTTTGTAACATTTCTCATCACTACTGAACTCCTATTGGTTGTAGGTTGTTATATAGCCTTCCTCGATAAATGGACTATCCAACACAGAAAGAATTTTTCAATTCGAACCAGCAGTTCTCGAGGTTCGTACGTTCAAATAATCAAACGCGACGAACAGGTTCTCACTGAAAATCAGTGGCTGTGGCTCGCCACCACGGCCAACGCTGAGGGCGGTCCTGTTCCAGCAGTGCTTACTTTTAGCTTAATTTAATATATCTTATCTTACTTCCATTATTATGTATGTATAATAGAAAGTTAAGCTGGAAATGGCATTTGCTGGAATAAATGTTTCTTCTTCTTCTTCTTCTTCTAATCTAGTACACAGAAATTTTCTTGAGCGTTTCCGTGCATCGCAGGGCACGTTAAGCCATCGGTCCCGATTGTTAACCTACATAGGCGTTTGGGCAGTATAAAACGCTTCCATCACTTTGGTTGGACTAACCCTTCCACCAATCCGCATTGGAGCAGCGTGATAGAGTACAAATAAAATATTCAAATATATTTTTTTATACCCATAAATATGACATAAACATGAATATCATAGACTGAAAATTATGTAAAAATCATCTCAGTTTCTATCAATTTATTCAATAAATCTGAAACCAGTATCTCGAATTTATAAAGACCTTTAATTATCAAAATGAAAACTTAAAATAATTTAACAAGACAAGCCATTGAAAATATTGTGGGTTTGATTAAACCTTTTAATTGCAGCCGACAGCAAAAAAATATTTCAGGTCATGTAACGAGTTCATTTGATACCACTGTCTGCTGTTGAATAAGGGCGGTCAATCTGTGCAGCGATTTACCAGTTCCATGTCGAAAGCAAAAATAATCTTTATAACACTCTCCATAATGTCCATTATAAAAAACTATTATTAAGTAATTCTACATTAACAGATATCCTTCTTTATTCGTATTATTTATTCGAATTCGCCCGATTAGTGGATTTCGGACGGGTTCGAAACTCGGCGAATCCTAATAAATAATTTGAGTAAAGATATACGTTACTAGATGAACCAGCAAACGTTGTTTTGCCATATAAATTATTATTTAAGAACTAATTTTATAACCATAAAAATGGTTATAGTGTGTTAACCTTACAAGCTAGACAAATGCTATTCCGGACTTTTATTTAGATTTCGACTAACTTGCACCGTTTACTCAGCGCACGCATGGAAAGCTCAAACCTTTCCCGTTTTCGCAATATTTTTTATTGCTGCTCCTCTCCTATTTATGTTAGCGAGATGTTACATTGCCTTTAGTCTTCCTCTATAAATGGACTATCTTACACTAAAATAATTTTTCAAATCGGTAAAGCAGTTCCTGAGATTAGCCCGTTCAAACAATCAAACAAAAAAACTCTTCAGCTTTATATATTAGTATAGATTAAACATATACTCATAATATACTAAGAAATTCATGTATCGTTTAAATCTAAGATAAATATAAGATAAACTTTTTTACCTGTCAGACTAGCTACGACTTTTCTCCGACGTTAGAAAATAATAAATAGTCTTTGGGCAATGCAGTCTCCTCGTAGATTTACAGCAAGTTACAAAAGAAATCTATCGCAAAGTACTTAACGGAGAATGCATGGTTTAATCATATCGGTTCATTTTCAGGTTGCCGCAGTGTTTCCGCGCCAATACCGAAAGATGTATCTCTCAACATTCCCTTGAATAACTGCTTCGATAAAATCTAGGTTGGATTAAATATGGATTAATGTGTTCAATCACGCCCTCCGAAGCACGGAAACGCTCAAGATTTTTTTTTTGCCACTAGCGGTCACCCATCCAGGTACCGACCGCGCCCGCAGTTACTTAACTTTATATTTTATGTATACTAGTCTATTATCTAAGTTATGGACCTGGTTTTCTGAAATAAAATTCTTATTATATATTCTTATTTATAATATGATTATAATTTCGATTAGGGAATTACCTATTGAAAAGCTTAAGCAGCACGTAGATAAAGGTTACTACAACATAGACGAATACATTAATGATAAGGACGGTTAGAATCAATAATGCCGAATCGAGCTCCGCAAAGGCTAGTGTTAATATACATACATGTGTATTTTATAGTTGTTGAAAAGATGTGCTGAGGAGTTTCTTTCGCTGTTTCTTCTCCTCGATGTAAAAGCAGCTTTCCGAAACGGTGGTAGAATAAAAAAAATTACGTGCATAAGTATATTGAAAAATTATGAATAAATGATTTTGAATTGGAATTTGAATTTATTGTTATTTTTATTGAAAACTTATCGTATGTCACAAAATGTCATTGTCAGAAGTGACACAAATTACGGGTACTTAGGATGTTACATGTATCTCACTGGCCGCGTTCCAGTAAGCGTTCACAACGATCAGATCGCTCATATCTGCGTTCCACATGGCGACCGCGGTCGTTGTGG
>DWJN01004518.1:0-12325 GCA_018248895.1 Carystus phorcus
AACTACTACAGCACTAGAAACTATTATGAACAGCTTAAATATTAGCCTTAACCTGAGCTTATTTTATAAAATAAAACAAAAAGGGTAAAATTACAAATATACAAAAAATAAAAGTATACAAACCCTGTAATTCAAAAATATGTAAAGTAAATATTACTTAATACTTGATAACTAATATAAATCCTAACAACTTGTTATCCATTAAAGGCAAAAATTTAAACAACTCCGTGAGGTAATTGCTCACAGAAAATGAGTAATTCAATCAAATCCCTGAACAGTTTTACTAAAAATTTAAATAAGTCACAAACCCTTTGGCATCATAACTGAGTACGTGAGTACTGAGTAAGTGAGGATCAAGTGGAGGGGGCGCTGAGATAAACACCTTATCTTATTGAACTAAATTGATCGTTTATCTTAGGGACTTGATCAAATCTTCATTTTCATCATTACTCTGCGACACTCGTACCTAAATAATTATATCAGCTGAGACGAGGACAATAAAATATTATTTTTAAAGTTAAACCAATATGCGAAACTTATACGTATCGACCCGCATATTCCCAAGAATGAGCAACCAACACCGACCGAGGGTTGGCTTGTTCATTTCATGTTTTCGCTAAAACCAGTTTAGGGATCTAATGTATCTAATCATTTCAAATAGTCTTTTTAGGAAATCACTCTACACAACTTTTTTATCATTCTATGTGATTTTATTTCATACTTTATTAAACACTTACAGTGATAAGCATACTGTAACAGTGACATAATTACAATCTTAATTAATATAATAAATTATGTTTATAAATTAAGTGTCACGGTGTTTGTCCGCGATGGACTCAAACTTTTTAACCGATTTTTATCAAATTTTGCACTCCGTGTGTAGTTTGATCCAACTTTAAAGAAAGAATAGCTTACATCTCAATTTATAGTCGCAATATTATTATATTGCAGATTATTTGTTTAATATCTTGCAAAAGATTAGTTCCATAAGATACTAACAGATGGCGGTGTAAGGGTTTGCTAGTATAACTATAATCACATGAGCAGCTTTTGTTCTTTGTTAAATAATTGCCACTGAATTTTCTTACAACCTGTCACATTATTAACTACATGTTATAATCCTGATATGAGCTTACAACGATCTTTATGAACGAGGATTTCTGCGTGGACGTCACTGATACTGACAAGGATTGACAGCTAAAATATTCCCCGAACACCTTTCCGAAACGGTGGTAGAATAAAAAAATACGTGCATAAGTTGACAAAATACATATGTATATACAGGAATAAATGATTTTTAAATTTATTTAGTTATTCCATTAAATAATAAATATGGATTTAATAAATATCGGACTAGGATTGGATTTAATAACTAGCTGACCCCAGCAAACGTTGTTTTGCCATACAAATTATTATTTTAAAACAATTTTATGATAATCATAAAAATGCTTATAGTGGGTTAACCTTAAAAGCTAGTCATATGCTGTCGCGGACTTTTATTTGGAACTTTTAGAGGGGAACAATATTGTAATACATAATTTTTGAGTAACTTTCACCGTTTACTTAGCGCACGCAAAGAAAGCTCTAAATTTGGCTGTTTACGTAATATTTTTTATTGCTTATCCTCTTCTATTCAATTTAGTGTGATGTGTGAGCATATAGCCATCCTCGATAAAAGAATTAGCTTACACTATAAGAATTTTTCAAATCGGTTTAGTAGTTTCTGAGATTAGCGTGTTCAAACAAACAAACAAACTTCGGCTTTATATTATTAGTATAGATAAATTTATTATTGTACGCCTACATGGCGGGACGTAGTGATAATAAAAAAAATATGTTTACATCTATTTCCCTACCTACTGTCCGTGATAAATGAGTTAACTTAAACGTGCGTTCTAAAGCGTTCAAAAATAAATTCTGCTGTTGTTTAGCTAAGTTATTGCTCAAGATCGACGGAAGACGCTGTGCTATATAATCTCATACTCAACGCCTATATTAATAACGAAAGTATACATAAATAAAATTTAGAAACATTCCGCTACTTACAAATACAACCTACATAAAACGATGTTTAGGTATGGTAATTAAATTTATTTTATTTTAACTGCTAATTAAAAATGTTCGCTGGTAATTTTGATTCCTTTAATTTCAACAACGCAGCACCCCCCATACGTCAAAATTGGCGCGAAAACTGCACAGAGCATTATAAAACGAATGAAATATAATGTAGAGTATTATTCAACTTGGCCGATTATTAAAAAGTAATATAAAAATTGTCAATACCCGTAGTATAATCCATAAATTATTAGGAATAAATTGCGACGTAAAAAGAAGCATATCGTAGTGTGTGCAAAATTACATGATAAAAATATCAGTCGTAACAGGATGAGATAAAATAATATAGAATTCAATGCCGTATTTTCATTATCATCTCCATTAAACGTTTTGTAGTGTGTTTTTACAAGTAACATATTAATCCAATGACATTAACATAATATTGTCGAATATTAATTTCTTCGTTAAAAACACACGTAATTCATGAAATACGTGTTTACAGAAAGTACGGCAATATTAATTCTTGATACTAAGAAAGCAAGAAATATTATACATATTTAATGCTAGCTTTTGTCTGTGGCACTCGCGTTGATGCCCTGAAATAAATAATTATCAAAGATCATTACATCACTTTTATAATAATTGCTTCTTTTTTAATAAAATGTATCCTGTGCTCTTTTTGATAACTTTTACCTCTAAGAATATGTGTACAAAAGTTTCATGATAACCGGTCGAGTAGTTTTGGTGTGACAGCTTTACAAACATACATTCACATTTATAATAATAAGGACTTAAAAAAATCCTCTTCCCACACCGATATTTTCTTGTCAAAAATGTCTACCATACAACCAGTAAATTTTATTAATATGAATTGCTTTTAGTTTCAAACGATTTCCGTAACGAGTGTATATGGAAACCGTCATAAACTTATACTTAAACTTATTTTATGTAAAAACCGAATTTTGTACATTAGAATTATCTGTTGGATGGTTCATTGATTAATATAGAAACTAGCTATAAACTTAAGCTATGTAATTTAGCCTTGAAATACCGACGGAAGTGTCTTGTAACAAGTATTATAAACACACTACATGTAATTTAAATTATTACCTATTATGCTTGTCGATGATTCCTTATTCTATAGCCCTTGTTGTTAACTAGGCGTGCCTGTGACTTTGTCCGCATGGAATGTAACAAAGTTATTGTTCAGTTTGCAAATTTTAAGATAACTAATAATTCTTAAATAAAATAGTCTAAGTTACTCTTTATAACATCAGCTATCTGTCAGTGAAAGTTCCGTCAAAATCGATCCAGCGGCTCAAGAGATTGTCGGAACAAACAGACACACAGACAAATATTGTAAAAATGTTTTTATAATATATGTATGTACCCGTGCATAAATACATAATATGCATTTAGTAAAAAGCGTTTTTTTTTTATATTGCAAACAAGCCCTCCAATTTAGTTATTTGTATAGATTAAAATAACATTTTGGACAGATTATCTCAGATCATCTAATTTACAGCATTCCAAATACTATCAAATAGAAGGAAATGGTCTCTCTCTTGGCCTCGACCCATTAATGGCCCACTACTGAGCACGGGTCTCTTCTCATCACTGAGGTCTAGGGCATACTGCACCACGCTGCTCCATTGCGGATTGGTGGAGGGGTTAATGGCCAACCTGAGTGTAGTGATTAATAAGAAATGTTACAAAATCGGGAAAAATGTTCCAACGTAACACGAAGTTTGCTGGCTCCACTAATAGAATAAAGTAATGTCGGCGATCAAATGTTTACCTGTTAGTGACGTCATAGTAGATCCGACGCATGCGGACCGTTTTTTATTTAAGTAATAGTGTATTTTTAATTATGGACGTTTGAATGAACTACTTATCGATTAATTTAACTGCAGAACGTTTTTATAATTCATACAATGTACAGACATATCTATAAAAATACTTTTATTTCAATACTGTCAAACACTTTATTATAAAACATGAACAAAAACAAAATGAAAACATATGCCTAACATAAGTCGATTTTCTTAAATGTACGAGTACATATTATTATTAATTAAATAACAATTATTCAATCTAATTTATTAATTATTATATCAATATGTGAGTTTATAAATATAAAATAACAAATAATTCCATAATAATTATTAATACATATAATCAACATAAATCAATAAATAAATAGCACCTGCTTTTGGTGGCCATTTTTAACATCCTTCGTGCGCTTTTTGTAATTCTTAGGTATCGGTACGAATAGTAAATAACCATAATCGTCGACCTCGTTTCCGTGTCTTGGTGCCCAAACTGGAAGAAATATCGCCGTTAAATTTACATTAATATTAACTCATCACAACTCGCATAACAAACTACCCACGTCTATGTAAAAAAAATGTATAATAGTTATAAATGACACTTACCAATATTTATTGACTTTTTAAATTAATATTTAATAGAAACTGAGTGCAGACATGGTGGAGTTTCACTGTTAAATGTTATTTAACTTTGATCCTGTTTTTAAACTGTATTTTTTTTTAATTATGTAGTTACTGCGGACCTGCAGCGCGAGCAGCCGACCGAGCTGCCCTCTAGGCCATGACTGAAAACCGGTATAACCGAGTCATGGACCTTTTCGGAGGGAACTATCAACCCTGTACTTAAATTTAAATTTACTGTTTTTGGTACTTTTGTAATGTTTTCCTCCGAATAAATGATTTTATTATTATTATTATTATTTATTAAACCTCAATAATACGAGTAACAATTAGTTTTCCTAAATAGCGCTGCTCTATTCCAGAAGCTGATATGATATTACGAAAGAAATCCGCAACGGTAAACGACACGGATATCATTCAATATAGCGTAAAATATTTCTAAAATTTCAGTTTTTGAAACCTTCCACGGTTGAAAACTAGTGATATAATTGGCAATACAATATCTATATCAGCTATAATTATGTAAGCTGTTAAATAATATCATTATGGCCACGATTAGATTTAATTTGTTAAGATTCAGATAACCCGAAACAATACCCCGTATTAGTTGGCACAGTTAAATGATAATACAAGTGGCGCCACCAATATCTTACGCAACTAAGTTGTAATGTGCTTAAGTGTGATTAACTGTTTGAAACACCGCACTTTACTTGCGGATGTGAACAAAGGATTATCTTACTTAGTATAATATACCTTTAAGCTGAGATTAAACTATGTTTTACAAGTTTAACATATAGTTAACTAGCAGACCCGGCCGCGTTGCTCTAACTAAGATTTACATACTCAATTTAGCCGACTAATTACCTTACACCGCCATCTGTTACAATCTGATGGAACTAATCGTTTGTAAGATATTTAAACAAATAATTTGCAATAAAATAATATTGCGACTATAAATTTAGATGTAAAATCGGATAAGTAGTTTAGGAGTCCATCGCGGACAAATACTTACCGTGGGACGTAATTTGTATTATGTTAAGACATATGTAGATCTGCGTAGTAAGCTTGTATAGGTATACGAAAAAAATCTTAGTATTGCTTTAATTAACCGACTTCAAAAAATGGAGAATGTTCGCAATTTTATTGGGCTGTATCTTTTAATAATATTTTTTATCATGTTATTACAATACATGAGTAACAAACTAGTCCGGTCAAAATAGACATTGAAGGTTACATTAATTCGCACCTTGCTAAAAATTGGAATGAATGTTGTTAACCCTATTTATTATACACAATTTGTCAATTATCCTCATCAATCCGAAGTGTGGAAAAAAATATATTCAAGTTCAAATGTTGCAAAAATCGGTTTCTTGAGTTTACCAGCTAAAAGGTAAATTTTATAATAAAAATAGGTAAAACAAAAATTATTCATCATGCAATTAATCTATAAAATTTTGTTCATACACTTTTATTCCTAAGAATCACCATTTCGGAGATACAGCGATGCAAAATGTTGATAAAGTTGTATTCTTCTAATTTCGTAATTTTTTTAAATTATCATTACAGAAAATTATAGGGAAAATGTAAAAATACCAAAAAAATTATTCTTTCCCAAATTTTTCCATAACCCAAAAGCAAGTACCTATGTGTATCTTAACCGTGTTATTTACTATCATTTTAACATTAGGTACTAAGTGAACTTAAGAGCTATATTTCCCGAAGCAGTGAGACTAATAAACTTAAACTTGAATGATTAATTTGGCAACCACGTTTCCCTTCAGAATATCATTCATTAGTTTACGTGAAGAAACTGTAGCACTAAGTACAGTATATATTAGTACAGTGAATCAACGTCACTTTGTTTTTTACTTTAAATAAAAATACAACATCAAAAACCAAGGGTTTCACCAACACCTTTTGGACACCTGGTGTTATTCCACAGTATGGTTTTCACGTCATTTTCTGTCCCGTACGTGTAAACTGTGGAACGAATCCTGCATCAGTGTTCCCACAGTGCTATGACATGGGGTCCTTCAAGCGGGTCCATCGCTTCCTTCTTGGTCGGCGCGTTGGTGATAGCCCTGGTGTTGCTAATGTCCTTGGATGGTGATCACTTACCATCAGGTGACCTGTCTGCCTGCACGGCATAAAAAACCGTAATTCAACTTAATAATATTTTAAACTTACTTTTTTTTATATTTTACTTTGACGACAATAACTCAGGGTAAATGACCGTCTCGTCTGTCTGTCCGTCGCAGATAGAATTTATGTAAAAATGCAAATAAGTATGACCGGACAATATGTCAGAAACATGCGGGCGAGAGATTTACAGTGTTGGATTTCAACGGATGTTTACGCTTATAATATATTACTATTTGTTTGGGACAGAGAATGTTAATAATATAGACGGGTATGTTTTATCCTAAGTATATAGGTAGCTTTAAGCTACCTTTGTAAGGGTTTAAGACAGTTGGGCGTTCCGTTTGTCATTACAATGTCATTGGAATTACGGTTGCCAGTTGGAAGCTTATCATTCCTGTACAGTAATACGAGTTAGGAGCAAAGTCGCGTCGACATCATGAAAACAAGTTTATGATAAAATACTAAACAACTGCGTAAAAGTATTAAAACAACTTTCAAAATAAATGTATAACGTAGGATTGGAAAGCGAAACTTAACTGAAGCTAAATTGAACATATTGCTTCTGAATTTAAATAATTAAAAGATTACTATATTCCCTATGTCAGTACGTATATACTTATGTTGGTATGTAAATATGTATTGATAGTTCCAATTTCATGCATAATGCTGGAGTCTTGCGACGGCTTCTACAACCAGGATTAATCTTCCGTTTGGTGACCTCATGGGGGTCACCCTCACGCAACGTAACATACACATAACTAAAAACATTTAACTTATATCTAATGCAATTAGACATTGACATGATATTGTGATGATTAACGAGAATGTAGATTTGAGGTTCTTATATTTCTTTCGCCGTTTCTTCTTCTCGATGTAAAAGCACCTTTCCGAAACGGTGGTAGAATCAAAAAATGACGTGCATAAGTGTATTGAAATAATACCTATATGAATAAATGATTTTGAATTTGAAAAAAAAAAAAAATTATAGTTTTACTTTAGTGGTATAGATGAGATTTACTACAAGTAATAGTCTAGGAAAGTTTTCCTAAGTAGTAATTGTAGCGAGCAGGTAAATTTAAAATTACCTAACTACTTAGGCTTCTTTAAAGTTTGTATATAAACGGTACTTGTTATCCGAACATACTTTCCATCTTTCCGTACGCCGTCAGCTGTAAGGCATAAAGAGAGATTTCTATTACATATATCCTTATGAGACTTCTATGAGAGATATCCTTATGAGATTTCTACTGCACTTTGATTAAATACTTAGTGACCAGCTCTCCTTTTGCTTCGGCAACATTTTACTCACTTTTGAAACAATTGCTATTTTTTTGTTTTAGGAGCAATGTAAATATTATTCTTCAATTTATCGATCTATAAGCTTATAAAATATTCAGTTACGCTTTTTAAACATTGAGAAATAATGAGAAAAAAATTAACGACATCAATACAGTAGACTCACATAAGTGAAGATTCAAAACGGATAAGCCATTTCTGAGATTACTGTGCACAAACATACAGACAACCTGAAAAAAACATTGTTCTCTTGTATAAATGCCTGGCATTATAAATTTTTAAAATATATTTGCCATGTACAAACAGCGTTTAGTTATAGTTTTATTATACGAATAGATGAGATCAGTGGCAGCGCTAGGCGTCGGCAACGTCCTCGCGATTGAGGCAGCCTCGCAGAAAAAATAGTTAGCTTCAGCAGTGGCGGACTAACCCTGCCAGAGGCCCGGGGCGGCAAGTGGAGGCCCTTAGTGTAAAAAAAAAATATTTCACATTTGTATATACTCCTGAGTATGTCTTAAAATCGATGCTTGAATTAGACTATCTTGAATAGTTACGAAAATAAGAGTGTCCTAAAAATGCCCTAAAAAGAATACCAATGCCAAATTACAATTTTTAAGAACCAATAGATTTTGATCTAAATCTAACCCGACAGAGAGACAAAGAGACGAAACTTTAATAAAAAAATTAAAACTACCGGTACAGGCTATACTTTTTGTCTTCCTCCTAAATGGATACTAAGTATGTTTTCAAAGGCTTATTTACTTTTTGATCAAGGGAACTTTCATTGATTTAGAGGCCCCCTAGGATCGGAGGCCCGGGGCGGACGGCCCCCTCCGCTCCCACCTTAGTCCGTCACTGCGTCAGCTTTTAAAAACGAATTCACTAGACTACGCCGCGAAACAACTCATCCAATACATTTTAGAAAGTAATTTAGAAGAAATATATCCAAATGTTTGTATTACAATTAGAATCATGCTCACAGTTCCGGTCATCACAGCTTCCGCTAAAATAATCTTCTCAAAGTTGAAATTGATAAAAACCTATTTGAGAAGCACGATGAGCCAAGACACTATCCGCGCTATCAATTCTATCAATTCAAGCTGAAATAACTAGACTTAGCTACGACACAATCCTGAAAAAATTCAGTGAGGCTAAAAGCCGAAAAGTTCGACTATTTCAATTTCTATGTGTGTAATTATTTTTTGTCATCATTTTAATAACAATAAAACTCGTTATACTCATTAATTATTTTATAATTTGGCCCACTTAATTTAACGGATTTTTTCACTCCAAAGTAAAGGCCTCGCGAACTTCATATCGCCGACTTACACATTTGGTCTAGCGCCGCCACTGGAGATTCTGGTCTGTTCAAGTTTGCCTTAAGTAAAAGAGGGAAGTTTCCCTAAACCATTGAAGGTTCATTAAACATAAGATGGTCGATTGGTGGATGTACTTTGTTAGCGCTGTGAGCCCGTATTTGTTTAGGACGGTCGTGATGTTGTTGTAAGGCTATCCACCCTTCTAATTAGACGGGCCAACGGATACGTTTAAGGTAAATGCTTTGAAATGAAATCCAAGTTTTGTTGCAAGATGACAACGCTACACATTATGGTCTAACCTGTGCCATATGTTAACTAGTTGACCCAGCAGACGTTGTTCTGCAACAATATAACATAACAGACCCAGCCACTCGTTGCTGTGACAAAGGTTTACATACTCAATTTTGCATATTTACACCGCCATCTGTTAGAATCTTATAAAACAAATTCTTTGTAAGATATAAATAAATAATTTGCAATTACTTAGTTTTATCAATTAATTGTCTTACACCGCCACCTGTTAGAACCTTATGGAACTAATTCTTTGTGAGATATTAAACAAATAATTTGCAATAAAATAATTATGCGACTATAAATTGAGATGTGACCTATCCTATCTTTTAAGTTTGATCAAACTGGACACGGTGTGCAAAATTGGATTATAATCGGTTTAGGAGTCCATAGCGAACAAACACCGCGACACGTACTTCATATATATAAGTTAATATTAACCTTCGTTAGAATCTACGAGAATGATGACAGTTCATTAGTTACTGTAATGTCAGTTGTCTTCCACCTTCCACACGAATTTAATAATATAAGTCAAATTTAACGGCAAGTGGCGCGGAGCAACGACTAACCATTAAGTAAACCGTATCTATCAACTTGTTGCCCTCTCATATTTTCTCATATTTTATATATATTTAATAATATCAATGTTTTATTTATATTCTGTTACATATATATTTACCCATACATGCCTATAATTATTAGAGATGCAACCAATAATACCGCCTTCGTCGATATCTGCTTCGCCCAAAGGTTGGCTGGTAGAGAATGCTCCTAGCATTAAGCCCGCCTTTTGTACCACTCTTAACTGGTATAATAAAGTATAAATAAATAAATTTACATGGCAAAACAAAGTTTGCTGGATCATCTAGTATGTTATACATTCGCAGTTTCTCTATAGTGTATTTAGTATAACCATTGCACGTGCGAAGCCGGGACGGGTCGCTAGATAAATGGGTCCTCAAATAAATGAAAACCTGCAGTCTATTGAAGAGATGGTCGAGCTGGTCCCGTTGTCCGTGGGTCAGCGTGGTCGTGTTGCGGACGAGCCGCGCGAGGGTCAGCGCCAACATGGGCGGGTTGGCGGCCGCGTTGCTCTGCACCACGAACTCCTTCGGCACTCTTGCCAACGCCTCCGCTCCTGGTACGTCAAACTTGATTTTGTATAAAAAATACACGTTTTAAAATATATATTTCACACACACACACACACATACACACACAGACGCACGCACACACACATACACACAACAATTCACAATTTAATAATTGTTATCCTTAGGCACTGATCCCTATGATACGCGCTTACCTAGCTAAGGGGTCACGACTCCTATTACGTATGTATATGTAATTAGTTCTGTTAATAAACATTTTATTATTATTACTAGATGAACCAGCAAACGTTGTTTTGCCATATAAATTATTATTTAACAACTATTTTTATAACCAATAAAATGGTTATAGTGTGTTAACCTTAAAAGTTAGACATATGCTATCGCGGATTTCTTTTGGACCGATTTGAAAAATTCATTTATTGTAAGATAGTTCATTTATGAAGGAAGGCTGTAGGCTATATAACATCATGCTAAGATGAATAGGAGAGGAGCAGCAATAAAAAATATAGTGGAAACAGCAAAATTTTGAGCTTTCCATGCGTGCGCTGAGTAAACGGTGAAAGTTACTCAAAAATCATGTACTACAATCATTGTTCCCCTCTAAGAGTTCTAAATAAAAGTCCGCGACAGCATATGCCTAGCTTTTAAGGTTAACACACTATAAGCATTTTTATCTAAATAGTTGTAAAATAATAATTTATATGGCAAAACAACGTTTGGTGGGGTCAACTAGTGGATATATGTGGATGGATGGGTGAATGGATGGATGGATAGGTGTATTTTTTTACACTATAACGACAAAGCAAACCGCGCCGTTCGTCCCGACGGGATGTTCACCCCTTACCCAAGATCTGCTCGCGCGGAATCCACCCTTCGACGTTGAGGAGGTCCAGCCAGTGAGCTGCAATGTCCAGCTGAATGTCCAACGACCAGCGCCCGATCAGCAGCCCGTGGAAACCCTCGTCCCACAGGAACCCACGCGGGAAGAATGATCTAAAATCCACAATGTAAGTAGACTATTTTTTAAAGTCGCGTCAATATCAATACAGCCGTTCCAGAGATTAGTCCGAACAAACAGACAGACAGTCAGACAGACGAAAGTATATAAAACTATTATTTTGGTATATGTACGGTGTATACATACACATTTAGTATAAAGCGGTCTAAATATAACAAACAGAAACACCAATTTTATTTACTTGTATACCTAATAAAAACATTGCCTTTCTGTACTATCTGCAAGCCAAATCAAACCCTATATAGCAAGCAATAAGGTTAAAACTCGCCTGCTAGGCACGCCGCTATACAAGGCCGCCTTCCAATAAGGCACCGGCTCGCTGGTATACTGCGACTGCACCCGGCTCGTGCCGTAGAAGTAGCCAATACTGCCCACCATGTTGGACATGGCCGCTCGCGCTATAGACACTTCATCTTCTGCGTACCTGGTACAAAAGGACATTCAATATTTTATTATTTTCTGTTTTTTTTTTTGATTAAGGAACTATGTAAGCCGCGTTCCAGAGCGCGTTCACAACGATCAGATCGCTCATGTCGCGTTCCACATGGCCGCGGTCGTTGTGGTCGAGACGAATACGTCACTCATGACGTCATAACAAACGCTCACCGCGACCCATCTTATAAAGTGGGTCGTGGTGAGCGT
>DWJN01004519.1:0-12325 GCA_018248895.1 Carystus phorcus
GAGGTGCATGGGCGAATTGTTTTTGGGATCGTTTTTAACGAAACTTTTGTTAAATATTGTATCGTGATATTCCCATTTCATTTCAAATAGGTTACATAGTACTTGCTTTGTGAAAATGGACATCTTCGAAACAAACACGGCCTAAGAAGATGGTAACGTAAATAATCAGTAATATTCAATTGCGAATGCGAGTTGCTGTAAAAACTTCTATGAACAGTGACACTAAGTATTACAAACAATCACCCGACCGATAGGTAGGAAAACATCCGCTAAATATATTTTATTTTTTATGTGTACATATTATAACCGAACATTTTTGTTCATGCAAACGAGAAACCTGATAAAAAGTGATCACGTGACCAAGTGATCCAGTAACGTGAACACCAGCAATACCAAAAGCATGCTGATACGTTGCGAAGACAAAAGGATACGTATCGAATTGATACGATCACTTTTAGCAATAATCAGGCAGCAAACTGAATACTCCACCACCATCATGCTGAAAACTGAATAAACAAAGACTCCCTAACACATTACTCTAGTTATGATCATTAAAAACCACCAAGTAATGTAGCGCTGAGCGTGCCAAGTAAACAGGGCATGTTTGGTTTTGTTTCAGAATGTAGGTTAGTCTGCGTCAGAATTAAAATAACATTTTTACGACGTGGCGGTATTATGTAGACCGACTTATAAATCAGCTGACACATTACGGCGCTTTGAACACGTTTGGGAATATGTTTTTGTGCTGTGTTTCGTTGAATATCACAATGCGTCTAGTCATAGTTTCATGATAGTGATTCTCGTAAATAATAATGGTGATCTATTTGGTTGCCGCGATAGTGATAGGTCATGAATACGGATGAATTTGTATACGTCAGGAATTAGCTTCACTTTGTCTAATGTAGCGTGTGCGGTATTGCTGAGATGTTAGCTATTTTTATTGCATTATCTACTGTCGTCAAGCAAGTTTGTTTTATAGATGTTGGTACTTTAATCAACAGTTAATAGAAGTAAAATATTGCACGGTTTGATTTTAGTATTGAAAATGAACTGTTTCCTTTTTTGCGTATCAACATTAGTATCTGCTTACCAAATTTTACTATAAAATACGTAATAATCATTAATTCGTTACAATATTATGTAAATGTAATATTAGTATGTACTAAGTGAACTGTTAGAACACTTCTGGTATTCGATCAATTTTTATGTTTGTGTTGGACTGAGTTACTTGATTAAACTTTGATTGTATTTTTTATTGCGTACTTTCTTTAGTAAACAAAATGAAAGCATTTCAAATATTTTTAAAAGTTTTAAATGGATATCCACTGTATTTCTGATAGCAACAAAACCTTACCAACTTTGTTAACTCCTTATTGTCACAAAAATGTCCGATTTAACCATAAACCAACTTAACAATGTCGTACAATTGAAACGAATTTCGTTGTTCAAACGTGTACGTTCCCAAGAGGCACAAGCTTTGCGACATTCACCATATGACAGACAGGTGGCGGTGTGGTAACCGCGAGTGAAGGCACCAACAATAAACAATGTCGACCGCGGCCGCGCGTCCTTGAGCCGAGTGTGTGGCTTGTTGCGATACAACGCTGGAGTACGGTCGACCCACTCGTATATTTCATTCTTCATAATCTGTACACAATATATAAAAATAACTAGTTGACTCAGCAGACGTTGTTCTGCAACAATATAACCTAACAGACCCGGCTACGCGTTGCTGTGACTAAGGTTTACATACTCAATTTAGCAGACCTACTCCGCCATCTGTTAAAACCTTAAGGAACTAAAGTAATTTGCAATTACTCAATTTTTGCAATTACTCAATTTTTGCAATTAATTATCTTACACCGCCATCTGTTAAAACCTTATGGAATAAAAATAATTTACAATAACTGAATTTTGTCAATTAATTATCTTATACCGCTGTCGGAATTTTATATTAAACAAATAATTTACTATAAAATAATTTTGCGAGTATAAATTGAGATGTAACCTATCCTATCTTTTGATTTGGATCAAACTCGACACGGTGTACTAAATTTTATTAAAATCAGTTAAGTAGTTTAGGAATCTATAGCGGACAAATACCGTGACACGTACTTTATATATATTAAGATACATAAACTAATCCTCGATGTGTGTCAAATGTGTCGATCGTAAATGTTAACTGATTTAACGACTTGGGACGGGAGAAGTTGCGAGTTTCATCAATGACCAATAGTGACAAATGTCGTGTAGCTTCTGAAGTGACTAAGTCATCAAAAATGTTATCCTAAATAGCAGTCGTTGAGACATGTATGAAGTCTTTGGGTGGAATATGAACGGATGTGTTTATGTTTTTAATATGATTGTTAAATTTATGGTTAATAATTCAAGTTTAATCGAAAATATGATAAATAATCCAAGTGCCAACTTATGCTCTCATGAAGGCAGTGAAGTTATTCTATGCTCAACCCGCATAGGGTAGGTGAACTCTTGTCAATTGTTATGGTTGTGTTGTAACTTCTATTGGCAATATCTTTTTTCTATTACTGGCCGTTCGGTCTGGGAGGTCGAACAAAGCATGCAATAAAAAACATGAGGTTGTTTCCTCTGCAAACGTACCCTAGTGGGTACAAGATATGGGTTATAATGTAGACGTCTTCAAGGCAAGAGTGAATAGGCATCTTCTAAGTTAGTGCGCTCACCAACCAAGGCTGCATCTCTGCTTACCATCAGGCAGGATAGTAGTCAAGCATTAACTTATATAGAGTAAAAAATATATATATATAAGATAATTCTTATACATCAACTTTTATACTAATCAAAAAACTAAATTGCAAAAGACGTTTGAAGTGAATAGTTCCGATTTAGACAAAAGATGGGAATATAAACGGTGCGGAAAGGCTTTGGAAATATTTAAAAATATAATTCTCCTAGTAGGTCTTCTAGAAGTTCGTATATATCTAAAAGTACTCTGTGCATATCTTTAGGTAATAAATGTCATCTCTTGTTATGATAATTCTCGTATTGTAGGAACTAATAACTAAAGCTAATTATTGAGATCCAATTAGTCAAGAAGGTATCTTTATGCTTGTAAACATTTCCGTAATTAAATAATTGTCTATTCCTCTTTATTATATGATTCATATTATTGTAAATGACATATCGAAATTTTTACATCTCTGGTGTGTCAAGAAAATTAGATACAATGCTAGCGCTTAGATAGTTCACGATTATATTATTTTAAAATTCTTCAAATTCAATTCTCGGCTGGGGAATATGTTAATTAGTTTGATTCTTTGTGGTATTGAGTATTTGTGGCACTTATTTTGCCCATGTCTTTGCTATCTACATACAACAGCGATTCATATTACATAAATGTGTGATTAGAGTTAATTATTTATTGTTACAATTTCATAATTATACAAGAGTTTCCACTTGTTTATTCATTTATATCTTCAGCGGCATTTATTTCTCCTGTTACGTGTACGTATTAATGCAATATACCACTTATTACGCGTCCATTTGCACAGTGCCGACGGGGATCGTTTAAAAAACGCGATAAACGCATTTACTGACCATCCCGTAATCTTGGTCATTCGCCAGCATTACCAGTTGTAAATGTCGTGGCCCTTCGCTGCTAATCCTCATAAATAGATAACGTCCTAGCATCAAGTGGCTATGAAACTGGATAATCTTGAGCGGACACTTCTTCCGTTTGGACGTTAGTAATGTTATACGTACATATATACTTCTTCTGGACCACTCAAGTTTTAAAGATAAATTTTAATGGAACTTCTTTGATTAGCTCCTTCCGTATTACTGGAGTGCAGACGGATAACTTAGTTATTTATTTTAAATTTATGTATGATTAGGCTCAAAAACCTCGAACTATTTTTCCAAATCTGTTATAGGTATATATTATATTTGTAAAAGTTTTATGAAATGATTTCTAAAAATAATCATCGCATCATCATCTTTTCATTGTTAGTAATTTCGTGCTAATGTGTGACCTATGATCAATGTACAATAGACGATGGTCTATAACATTGCTTTAACTCGCGTAACGCAGAGCCGTTGATTCAGTTTCAGTTGTTACATTTTTGACGTAAAAGCCTAAATAAGTCTGTTTATACGTACGTATAAGTTCAAATTGCATTCCAAGGACTTCGTGATCAACTTTTTTTTATTTACAACTAGTCAATTCTTGACTAGTCCCACCTGATGGTCAGCGGTTATGTAGTCTTGAGTGATAAAGTGCATTAACTTAGTAGCAGAAGTCAATTCACTCTTAACTTGAAAATGCCCAAAAACTATAGTTACATTGTCTATTGGACCGTCAATACGGCTATATTATATAAGTAAAGTAATGTAGATTTTTTAGACGAAGCCTTAGCGTTTAACCGTATCTACAAACGGACACGTGTACATTGTGTTAATATTAAATAGCATGGCGCGGGGGTAATCATGTCGCATGAAAGTGTGCACCGACTTTATAATTACGATGTGCGCCCCAAGATTGCATACGTTGCTAATGTCGTGTAGTCACGCGACGCCCTTGCGACTAGTCGCAGCGAAATCGAATGGAATGCGTACAAGGAAAATATGTAACAATGGAGCCGTTATATTGTCTTTTTCATAATAGTTCCGTTTATGACCTATAGTGAGTATATAATTTTAATTATAATAAGAATAGTAATACAGTTGAATTGCGGTGCTACAATCATTTTAATTCTATTGGCAATTTGCGGGTTTCATGTTAATCCCGCGGTATTTGCGTGCCTGTCGCTAAGTGTCGGTTGTCCAGGGTTTCAAATATTACATAGGATACCGCGAAAGAATTGTATATGATTAATAATAATAATATACTTTGTTTCTGTTTTTCTAAAACATACTTAATACGTAAAAAAGAACAAGTAGAAAAAATGGTACGTAATGGTACGTGTAGGATTAACGAAAAAGAAATTACGCTAAAACATTATGTTAAGAAGTTGTGAAACTCTCCGAGAGGAAAGTTTTCCCAACAATAATCTTATTTATAAATACGCACTTAATATGGAAAAATCAGTGATTCGTTTTGGATTCGTAGATACTCCTCTCGATGAACTTCAGTTAATAATTACTGATAATAGTGATAATGAATAGTAGTGATCTGTTATAGTCTTTTATTCTTAAATCCAGCTATTTGATAAAACTATAATAAGCGTTTAAAATTCGTGAGTCTTGTCCAAACATCACGGCATACTTTGAATACTTGCATCGAAATCGTGCCCCTTAATTTATCTCGCTCTCTCGCTCTCGCCCGATGTGGGAACGTATGGTAATTTTCTGGAGATAAGGAACTTAAGTACCGATGGATGGCGGTGGTAGTTTCGAAATGATGATTAATAAATGTCATTAGATGTAAATCTATTCGACTTTTATGGAAGCTCGCAACGGTCCGTAGACTATGTTCATCGTACGGTGCGACAATCGTAAATTTATTGTCATATCATTAGGTGGAAATAATGATAAATGGATATTGTGTGTGTATTAAAATTCTTAGATTGGTCGCCGTATTACAAGCTTTTATTTGACATGGTTTGTTAGTTACTTTAAGTTAGTATGTTAGGGTCAAACCTTGCCAGCTACAGTAGAGCTACTGTCTTTTATTATAGTTTGAATTAAAGAGTTATCATTTCAGTTCTGGTAATAATGCAGTTTTATAAAATATGATAGGCGCAAAACATCCAAATGATATATGTAATTATTTCAAATGCAATATTTTTATCACAGAATCACAGCTTACAATAGCCAATCATTAAGTTTTGTATTAAATTAGTATTCAATTTCATAAAAGTAAAATACAGTAAATGTTAACATTTCTCGTTGTTACCAATGCCAACTATAACTCTTCCACAGCTGGTTTCTTTTGGGGCTTATTCGCAAACTGTATCTTGACGACCACAATCTAACATAATATTCTACAGATTGTTATCTGATATCAATGATAACGCTGTCTGCTGATAGTCTAGTGAAAATTTTCTTATCACTGTGTGAGATATCAGTAGTGAACTAGTAATGGAACGTAATAAGGTCAATAAGTTATTCTGTTTTCAAAATAGTTAGAAAGATACTAAATCCTGTAATAATTTGAATAATGAATTAAGAAATCAAACCGACTTTGCAGATAATTTGACGTAAGAACAGCAGAACTGAAGTCCTAAATTGCCGTATAGCAAAGTAATATAGGCAAGAAGCCGAAAGTAATCCTCATATTTTTTATAACTAAATGAATAATGGTACGCATTCATAGCCCCACACTAGGATTTCCTGTCGTGAATGTCATGGACAACACAGAAAGACAAGAACACACACACACACACCCAGATCGAGAACACAAATTTAAACTCTTCATTCAAATTTCCACCTTGCTGGAAATCGAATTCAGGACCATCCTAACGACGATCTGGCTTGTTGGCCATTGCGCCACGCGGGTCGTCTATTATATTTATGCAACAAATACTACGTTTAATACCTTGTAACATTCTAAGCTCTCCAGTCTGCATTTCGAAATATTATAAAATAAATTGTTTATTTCTTTAATATAAAATATTTTATGTTGTATCTAATACATCACTTCGGCTCTGTTAATTTTGATTGCCAACTTCTCGTAATTGTTATTTGGATAGCTAAGGTCCACATAAATATCGCCAAACACATCTTGCAATATTACTTTTACCCAACAGTTAGGCTCATATTCTTTTTGCTCAATCACTTTCAATTATAATAAATTGAATTTCAATTAAGCGGTCTGGTTTAAACGCCTCGATGGTAATTAAAACGTAGCTATAAAAATCCTTTTGTAATAGAATGACTGTTTTCTATGTGTGTTTTATGTTTTTATTGTACACTATCTGAAGTTGGTATTTAGTCTCCTTCTAAGACGAAGTTAATTTAAGACTTAGGTTTTTGTTGCATAGATTAAACATTTATTTATTATTTCTGGTTGTTAGGTAGCCATTTTGAACTTATATATTCTGCCTTACTTAGATAATATATGTTGGCGTATACGATAATCTCGTACCGGTTAAATCAGAATTTTGGCGTGATTGGTTTTTTGAATCGATTTTCGGTGTACAAGTACATTTTTTATTTATTATAGAATATCATCATTAACATAAGTTCTTTTTATACACATTTTCCTGTTTCTGTCGCACGTGATATTTTTTGTTAGCTTTTTTTTTGCCTCAGCTCTTACGTTATCGAGATATTTTTGTCTAATGCCACCGTTGACTTGTGTAGCGGCTGATAATTCTGAGAACACGAAAACGTGGATGGGCGTTTTGTTATCTATATTATATCCATGTAAAGTTGTGAGGTAATCCATTCCTAAGCCACGAGGCTTATCACGGTTCCGTGATTGTGCCCATATTGCCTCGCCTCGAGGCCTTTCCTTCTCATAAAGAACGTTATCGTCCTCAACGTGAACTGTCATCCGCTCCGGAGATTTTGTAGGACTTCCGACGACTCGGCTGCTATTGTGAACATTAAAACTTCAATATAAGATCTTGGCTCGGGTGCGGACTATCGCACAATATAACTATGCAATTTGTAACTATAGCTTTATCTGTGTTTCCCAAAACCTTTATTTTTAGGTTTCATTTTTTATCCGGTTTGTGTCGGGGAAAAATTTCATTTTTTTCCCCTTCATTAATTTGTCGCCAGATATGTAAATTAAATTCAACAAATTGTTGAAATAAATTTTGTAACAGTTATTGTTATTCAATCAAAACTAGCGTAAAAATAATGTTTAAGTGAAAGTATTAATGTGACTTGACAATGATTCGATACAGATTTAATGTATGTACTTAAAACATTCTTAGAACGTAATATTATCATAGTTTTTTCTACGTTCGTAAATCCTTGAATATTAACACTACATTCAGTATGTAAATTATACGTAATGGTTCATCTATCAAGTACAATTAAAAGAATAACAATGACATTAAGCAACTACATACTACACCTACCTACGCGTATTTAAGATTAAGTACTAAATATTCTAGTAAGTATTCTCTTCTCGTTATTAACATGGAATCTTATATTGAGAACTATACATGTTTCAGTGCTGTTATAATTACTGAGTATGTAATTTACTTATATATTAGAACATGTGTTTTAAACTCCTCTTTTTAGCTACTTCATATTCAACTTGGTCATGATACATTGTTTATAAGTAAACCAACCAAGGTTTTAGTCTGATTATTATCTAGAATTCTTACCCATAACCTGGTCGGGTTTTATCGAGCCTCCCTCGGGAGTCATGTTTTATTAAAGGCCTAGGTATGTAGTACTTATTCGCGGGGTGGAGCTGTGTACCTAGGACATACCTAACTTTCTACCCTTTCACGCGAGGGTTCGAGTGGGGGCACTTCGTATTTATTTTGTGCTTTGTCGATCTGTATTATGTATACCACTTGGTAGTCATTTTACGTTATGTTTTAAGAGAGTTTTTAGTCGTATTTTATTTTAGTGCGTAAGCAAGCTCTGGATTATATATTATTATCACTAAGTTATCTATATAACGACTGAACTATATACTTTGTCAGTCACACACAATATGGTAACACACGGCATGGTAGAAACTAGCATTTAAAATCTGTACAATATAGGTAGAAACATGTTTAGATGAAAATGTCATTTGAATAACTTCGAACGTCATCACCGATTCGTTGTCTAAAAAGAAGTGAAGAAAGAAAGGTGTGTTTCATTTGAATATAATGTAGACGTCATTAAGACAAGTGTAAATAGGCTTTTTTAAGTTAGTTAGTGTATTCTACCATCCAAGCTTAAATACCACTTAACATCAGATGAGATTGTAGTCGAGCATTAACTTATAGTAAGCAGAAAAGAAACTCTTCACGCTACACCAAATACGCGAGCATCGATGATAAATAGCACGGGTCGCATATAATTTTCGTACTCTGAATGCGTCTGAATTATCAGGCCGCTCGCCATTGGTGCTACCTCTGGAAATACTTATATCGAAGGTAGTAATGTACGGCGTGGAGAGCGTGTAGTATCGACACTCGTAAACTTCGCCAGGTATTATCATTGGGATAGGTAGGGTTGTGTCGCTGGAACAAGAGATGATACGGAAGTGATGAACATGGGGGAATGTGTATATTTCAGTTCTGAAATGTATTGAATAATAGGTACATTACATGCATATGATGAGAATTGATTTAGGGATACACATATTCAGCTAATAAATGTTACAGCTTTAGATAATTTAAATGTAAAAAATTATGACGTAATATTTCACTAATACAAGCAGGTATATTTTATTAATTAAGTTGTAAGTTAAAATTGCTTGGAAAGGCTGAAATTCACATAAAGTAATTTAATTAGAATAACGCCATTGACGTTTGCCTTTCGTTTCTCGGGTAATTTTGTGTTACACTTATCTACTTTTAATACCCGCACGCGCATGAATGTATTGCTGCAGTCAATTTTAGTATGTCACATTTATGTTATATTCATAAATAATGGTAAATTTTCGTGACTAGTCTTTGTATATCTAAGTATATCTTTGTATATCCATTTACAAATGGATGACACTTTCTTCTTTCTACCTATTAACGTTGAGTTCAGATGAGGTATTGAATTGTACTGTATCAACAAAGACGTTATGTTGCGTGTGTTCAATACATTTAGCAAATTGAACTTTGATTTGTTATTCGAATCATCAAGAATCAAAAACGCCGACTTATTGATTGCTGATTTTGCTGACTTCGCTGACCTATTTATTCTATTGACAGACGGCGCGAGTTTTACTTTAGATATTCGATTTGATATATTAATTATATTTAACAATGACAATCGTTAGTTGGTTTGAAACTCTGAAACTAAAGGATATATAGGTATATATTTTTAGAAGTATTTTTTGAGGAATAAAAATATCGTAGTAAATAAACACAAATAGAACAAAACTTAATCATAAACACTTTTCGAATCGGTCGTTAGATATATCTAGTTATTCTTACATGATAGCGATCGATATAAATGTGTATTGTGCCCTTGAAATTGTTCTAATTTCCGTTCATCCGGCTGCCAGCCCTGACCGTCACCAGGCCGCTACAGGGAAATGTACTTAACTCGCACCACAGTTTAACCCTCGCGTTGCGCCATTTAAAAATTTAAGACCCTTTGTCCCCAATCGGACGGGCCGTGTCGGCGCACGCTACGGGGGGAAAGGACAACTGAAAAAAAACTTGGAAAGGTATAATTAAAAAGAACAAGTAAAAAAAATTGAAGACATCAGTGGATGAAGGTGATATGACACAAAATTCTAATTTCGAGAAAATCGATTTCAAAGTTTCGTATAAAAATTTTAGGATATTTCAAAACGCCCTAAGTGTTTCGATCCAATAAAGGTGTCTGGCGGTGCCAACTGTTTACTCTTTTAAAAATAGGAGCGATATTATAGAAAATAAAAAACATCATAATTCTTGCGTAAAACAGCGAAAATCCAAAAATGCGACATATCACCTTCGTCCACTCATGTCTTCAATTATAATCTTGCCTTAAATTTGTGTTAGTTATATCACATTTGCCACTCCTTAATCTATTGACCTTGGCGATATAGCGTTCTTGGCGACTGAACAATAAACGTGTAGGAAATAAGAATGCTTGCCCTTTGTGTCCCAGCCTAATTTCTCGGGCTCTTGAATAACAGAGTACATGACAAAGGCACTTGCGTTTGTTGAGGATTGTTCGGCTCTGTACCTCCCAGTTTAATCCTGATAGTACTCATACATGATGTTTGGGTCCTTCAACTTCCTGTTCACCGTTCTCCCAGGATCAGCGATAAAGTACTTAACGCGTGTCCCTTGGAATAAAGAACGAATGCCTTTGTGGTAATATGAATGTTCGTGAGCGGTAACCATTGATTATCTTCTTTCTTAATATATATAAAGTGCGTGTCACTGTGTTTGTCCGCTATGGACTCCTAAACTACTTAACCGATTTTATTCAAATTTAGTACACCGTCTCCAGTTTGATACAACTTAAAAGATAGGATAGATTACATCTCAATTTATAGTCGCAAAATTATGTTATTGCAAATGATTTGTTTAATATCTCACAACGAATTAGTTCCATAAGATTCTAACAGAAGGCGGTGTAAGATAATTGTCAAAATTGAGTAATTGCAAATTATTTTAGTTCCATAAGATTTTAGCAGATGGCGGAGTAAGTCTGCTTAATTGAGTATGTAAACCTTAGTCACAGCAACGCGTGGCCGGGTCTATTAGGTTATATTGTTTTAGAACGACGTCTGCTGGATCAACTAGTGCTATGTATGAAAAAGTCAGTTGAAAATGTTTGAAATGTTAATGTCATATAGTTTGGGTAGGTATTGTAGTTTACGACTCGTACGACTTATTATTAGCTGATCATATATTATATCTTTGTTGTGTGACGTTTTCCTTGAACGCCATAACCCTGGCCTTGAAAGTCACATGCTGTGACGCCCGATGTATGAAACGACGATGTGTCTTTCCTACACCTATTAATATTAATACACAATATGACTTATATATTACAGTTGTTACTTTGGATCTACGAAGACCATTTTTGCGTGATTATTGAGTATATAAAGAGAAGATATAAATACAAGAAACTTTTTGTGAATTTCCGATGCAGGTATAATAATAATCTTGAGGCGAGTTTGTTTGGCAAACATATTTTTGCGAAATAGGAATTTTAATATACAATTTACGAGTAATTTATAGGCGAATAATGAATTGTTAACTATGGTTTTGAAGTATGTAGAAAATGAACATTTTGTGAATAAAAAAACAAATTTGTTCAAAGTGAATAAAAACTTGTTATTACTGTCAGATGCTATTACTAAATTTTAAAGTAACTGTTTATAGATATCTTAAAAATTAAATTTACGAAAGTATTGGCGGTGAATTCATTTATATCATAAAAAATTAAGACATGTCTTAACATGGCTAGCTACCACCCTTTGCTTGAGTCAGCCGCCAATTCTTCGTGTTCCGGACGAGAGTTTCAGAGGTAGTAATTTCTATCTTCTATATTTTGGCTAATAGTATATAGAGAAAAACTCTGTTTGTAAGTTTGTTTGTTTGTAATGAATAGGCTCAAAAACTACTGGACCGATTTTAAAAATCCTTTCACCATTCGAAAGCTATGTTATTCACGAGTAACATAGGCTATATTTTATTTTGGAAAAACATAGTATTCCTTAAGATATTTGGATTTTTCGGACACAAGGTGTAAAAAATCAACCAGAAAAAGTTACTTATTTTGCGTACGC
>DWJN01004520.1:0-12325 GCA_018248895.1 Carystus phorcus
TCAGAAACTCGAATTAACTTCATAGAACTTTCACGTTAATATGCGTGTTATATGAACGAAATTTTGACAAGCCTTTCGGAAACTGGCGGTGTGATTCAAATTTCACAACAATTGCCACGCGTAAAACATCTATGTATATCTGTCTGTAGTAATACACAAAGACACTTGACTTTATAAAAGAACTATTCTGATCGCCGCAACGTACAGGGAACGCCGCACGAGTCAGTATACAAAAGAGTATGACATTTGACGATCGCGTAACTGGAACGGCACCACAACAGGCGTACTGTGGTGCCGCGCTCGTCCGCAGCCCTAGGTCGGCCGATCGATTCTCAGACGCCGACCCGGTCAATGCTTCGGTAGATAACCTGGCATATATTACGACCCTTGTACCATTTGCGGGCTACACTTAACGATCGATAACGTTTATTTTACAACACCCCGGATGAACGTGAGCCAGGTGCTCGAATTGGTGTAGTCGGTACACCATAAATTAAGAGTTATTTTACGTATAACTTTGATATTACGACGGCAAACAAGCCGTAAAGCCAGACCATAATTTTCGTGGGTTGTCGAGGAATTAAAAACATATTAGGGAGTTAATTACGGTTTATGTTTTTATGAAGTTCCATTTATCTAATGGCGCGTTATGAACTAAATTACAAATGTAAAGTAATTGACGCTTACGAAAGGTATAGGTACTTATTCCATCGACTTACAACTATCAATGACCGATCGAACACAGCTTAAACCAATGAGCATGAAATGTTACGGAAACTTCCTCGACCATATAACTTCGGCGCTGTTTTCCTAATAAATTGTGGGGATTTAGTAAATAAAATAGAGTTCGTATTTAAATGATTATTTTTATTCCTTGAGGTTATATGCTGTAAATTGACATAATGAGTGGATTGATAAAAAGTAAAAATTATAGGTGAATCTGTACGCATCATAGGATATCCCCGAAATATTCCAATTCTATAAACACATGGTTTCCTATAACAGGATGTACCGGCAATATTTCTTTACGGATAACTTAATAATAAATGAAACAAAAGTATCAAGCAATGGGTAAGTGCCTAATAAATTATGTATATACGTCATATGCTGGGCTTTCTTTCACATTGGTAAATCGGTTTTTTTTCCACGCTAACGAATTGTACCTAGGTAAATCATTTCGATTACGTTATAAAAATACCAATACATGATAATACGCACTATTCCCTATTTAAATCGTGTGAATTTTTAATTCAATATTTACGATGTTACTTTAGTGGGAGATCTTACCGCGAATACAAATTTAGATTCATTTCACTTACTGATTGGTAAAGAAAGTCATGAGGAATTAAGTCAAAACCGTTGTACACCTTAATTTCAGATGTAACTAAACAAATTAATACATCCGTTTAGAGATAAATCCAGAATAAGGTCGTATCTTAGTTAATAAACAATTTTTCTTAAGTATGTTAGAATCTAGGTATACGCCATTAACTTAAGTTATATTATATGACGTCAGTAATGTTAATGTCATAAATACTATTATTACAGAAACTATCAGAGGCACCACGATCTTAAATCTGGTACACACAACGGTGTTCAACCTAACGTAAGGAGATAAAATACAATATATGTATGTTTTTGATGTCACGACATAAATAAGTGTATTATGGTAATGACCTATCATTAATTTTCCAGAACGCGTAAGAAAAATATTCCGATGGTAAAAGCGGTATAGTCACATAGACTGCGAGGCGTCGCCTTCACCAGACTAGACACAATTTACGTAAATTATAATATTTAAATGTAATTTTATTGACTTTATTATCAATAAATAATGCCTTGATATATTCAATGATATCAATGTAATTAAATGCGCACAAGACATATATGAAAGCAGTGTTTTTATTCGCATTCTATCATTATATCTAAGACATTGACACGGCACGGATTTAGATAATTTTTTTTGTTTTAAGTTTAAACCTGAAAATGAATTACAAAAGATTGCATTGGCATAAGAGACATAATTATTTGTAGGTACTGTAGATTTTTTATGTATTTAATTACTTATTACTTCTACTTATTTACTTATTTATTTCCGGTTTAAATTCAGTCTTTCTGGTATCATTTATTATTGTAAAGCTGCTTTAATTCAATTAGCGTTGAATTTTAATTTCAAGTACTAAGTGCTCTAGCTTTGGCAGCGACGATTTTTTAGAGAGGTTTCTTAACAAACTTTAAAAGAGCACAATCAGATTGGACTTTCATTTAAATACTTTGAAAACTGCAAATAACAAGTAGGTTTATTATGCATTTTACTTATAATGTCACTCGAGGGATATAATCTGAAACAACGTAATGTTAATGTAAACTTAATGTTTAATCGAACACAGCGTTCGAACTCTCTGATAGTAAATAGTAACTACAGCCTATCGGCATACGTAATTCGGCATGTTCAATATAAAATAGCATATATCTTCCTTTGGTGAAACTGTTTCTCAATGATGTCAATGACCTTTCGTTGTCTGGCCGAAAGAGGTTTCCGCGAAACAGGGAGTAAAGTGTGTATCTCCCTTACATATATAATTCTATAATCAAATAATAGAACAACAGACACTGACGTCATCATATCGTTAGCTAGCGACGCTATTTATACAACCAATAATACATTTACCTAGAATAACTAATGATTCTAATATCGATTTACTTCAACGTTTCAAACAAACGTCAATACCGATACGTTCTCTCTCTTCACTACGTCTGTATATGTCAATGTAGGGTTAGATTTCATAACACAATTTTTTTTGAGTCAACGTAAAATTAATGACCGCCAGTTTACATATATCTTCATAACTCAACCCATTAATGGCCCAATTAATAGCACGTATCTCTCCTCATCACTGAAAAGGTCTGTGGCATATTCCACAATAGTACACTAAGGCGGTTTAGTGGAGTGGTTACAACTCAACCCAAGTGTTTATGCCGGATGTGTTTATGTCTCCAACAAGGCTTGACGACCATTATTTACTATAACAACCATGACTAACTACTTCACTTGCCTTCCAAAACACGGAAACGCTCAAGAGATTTTTACCACTAGCGGTCACCCATCCAGGTATCTTTACACAAATAAATAATAATAACGTTGCCAGAAACTCCGCTAAATAAATCGATAAATTGTTATTAAAAGCAATTTTTATGAAAATTAGTTAACTACAAGTATTTTAAAATTCTTTTTTTTTACTTTACCCATACATACTAACTAATTATATAAGGCAAGCCAGTTAAATACAAGCTTATAAATGAAAACTGGACAGCTAATAATATTTACTAGTACTAATAATAATAGACGAATAAAGCAACGTGCTTAAAATTATTTAGTCATATCATATACGTAAACTTGAATAATGTTCAAATAGTAAGTCGATAGATGCACTTATTGTGTCAATAACAATGTTACAAATGACGATAAAAGCTAGTGCGTCACCAAGCGAAAGTTTATTCCAGCCGCTACGCCGCCGCTACGCCGTCGCTACGAGCCGTAGACCCTCTCGATCTCGGCTACGATCGATCTTCACAAGCTCACTTTCAATTCTCAATTTTATTATCCTTGTGCGTTTCATACTTTATACGGCATTTCTTATATCAACTCAGACATGGGTGTAATTCTGTCCCTATATTTATTATTTGAAGAAGATATACTACGAGGTACATGTATTTTTCGGATACCTTGACGTAATACGGTGAAAGAGCTTTGTTATGCCGGAGGCATGAGAAATATTTCAATCTCTATCTCCCTACAAAGTTATGTGGTAATATTTTATATTAGGCACATTCAATATCAGTTTAATAAAAACCAGGGTTCAATATGCAGTCGGTAGCCATAAAATATATAAGATTAACGGCAGCAACTAAACCAAAGCTTGACTTTTTTAATAAAATACAGCGGAATGAAAAAGTGTATACAAATGAGAAAGAACCTAATTATATCAAAAACGATTAATACAAAATAATCCTTAATATTTCTTTAATTTTTTACCCTTTTCAATAGGATTTAATACATGAGATATAAGGCGATTTCAAATATTGACAAGTAATCGTTGGTAATAAAAATACCTAAAAGATATACAACTTTATTTTTAAATCCAGAGAGTATCTAGTTATAATGTACAGGAATTTAAAAGCGAGAAGAAAAAAAAATAAAAAAGTGGAAAACGAAAGAACAATAAATGATGTGCAACTTGTAACTTGTCTCGTTACAGAAATGTTTTTTTTTTCGCTTAAACTTTATATTTTAGAAAATGTCCACGTTTAAAATATGTTTAAATTGATCTCCAAAATTGATATTCTGTGAAATTAAATAGTATTATCCCACGTGTTACATCAAACTATATGCAAATGTGTTCATGTTTCTACGACCGATGGAAATATCCTTCCAGAATAAACTATGTGTTGGTTCTATTGGTTTACACCTACATATTTTGCTCAAATAGATATTCTACATATATCTATACTGCCTTTTGCGATGGTTGTCTGGAACTGCCTTTAAAGATAAAATCTTAGTTTTATATTGCGTTACCTTTCTCTCGGCTCTCAGCAATTTTTATGTGTATGTAAATACATTCTCGACGATATTACTTATAAAACATAGACAGACTGTAAAAAAATTAAAAACCCGTACTATTTTCATCACGCAATTACTTATCCTTTTAGCGCGCATAAAAGTCTCACAAATTTAGAATAGGTTTACAATCACAAATTCTGAATGTTATTTTTAGCTGCAAATACATAACATGTACTTATCAGTAATAATCAAAGCAAGCTTTATATATATAAAACGATTTTTTTTTACGACATTTTGTAAAAAAAGATTCCGAGCTTTTTAATGTTATGTTACTACTGAACAATAAAACAATATTTTTTATGTTATAATCTTCAGTATGGAACATAAGACTTTATTATATTCCCCTGGCTTATTCTTTTCAATGCCATGGCTTAATACTTCATTCATTTCTACTTGAATATGCACGGCAGACAGCAATATCAATAGCTTATTGTATTTACATTTCTGAAGACTGCCTTCAGCGAACATCGAGTGGCGGTTTAAGTGTACTTGAAAGGCCATATTACAAAGCACCTGACATTTACTTAGTTCTTTTATAGCGATGTAAGAACGATAATGTAAATAATTCTATACATTTTTTTATATGCCAATACACTTTATACTAAATATATTAGATTTCCCCATTCTGCAGCCTAGATCTTATTGACCTTGCCTTCCAAACGAGGAGTTCTAGGTTTAACTCCCAGACGGAGGAAACATGCAAAAGCACATGTACCTACTCGGGCGATAATTCTATCCATGCTAATCGCAACACAAGAAATCCTAGCCGTCTGATGTATAAATACATTGTAGTTATTTGTCAATAGTTTGATATCTACTTTGTTTTTGGCAAAGATATTATTGGATCTCATTATGGCAGAAATCCCATGTAAAAAGGCCATTAAGGCCAAATTACGCCATACTTCGTATATTCAAATTTAAATTAAAATACTAACAAAGTAGCTCACTACACTCGTATAGTGGCATAGTTATTGTTCTAATAATAGGTATTTAAAAACATTACGTCTTATTTTTCATTTAATGATAGTAATGGCCAAAATAAATACAATTTGTGTCTAATTTAATGTTATTTGTAAGGTTTATACTCGTATAAGAATAGTACAATCATAATCATTTATCCAATTGTGCTACACTCATAATGATTATAATAAATACACATGCATGTCTCGAACACCGAACATAACACGTGAAATTAATCGTCCTCTAGCCTGTGCCGTAAGCTCCCCTGGCCTGCTCACCTGCCTACGGAATGACCTAGATTTAACCGTGCCAACCGCAGCGCTACAATCTAAGTCTCCGTAAAAAGAAGAGAATTCACGGAACTTGGATTTCTTTAAAGTCAGCCTAGGCATGAATGTTAAAATAATGAGCGAACGGGATATACCCACAGCGGATAGAAGTCTACGTATGTTTTATTGCAATTACACCAAAGAAAGATTATAATCTGATATAACTTAGCTTATCTTTTATTTTAATTCATACGTCGTTTAAAAAGTATTAGCGGTATCGATAATTTGAATACTATGCAACATAATATTATACATATATAAGATACAGAAGTATGAAATATGTAAAATAGTAAATTATACGTTATGGCCCTACGATACAGTCTGGCTATTCTATATTCGATATATGATGATAAACTTGATAGAAATGATTTTGCATAATATACTTAAATGAAACAATATATAGGTATATTTTACAGTATTCGAACCGCCTATATATTTTAGCACACAAACGATCACTTTCTATTGCCAAGTCTAGTAGGTAGTCGTAACCACAAGGTCAGGTTCTACAAAAGTGCAGTAAAAAATATTATTTTCACTGCAAGGTGATCTGGTCTGAACATATTATGCTACTTAGATAAGCTAAAATAACACGGTTCCATAATTTTGGAAGAAAATAAAAAGCGCTTTATTTCCTTCATTGTACATTCCATATTCTCAATTAAATCCAATAATAGATAAAATACTTAATGAGATCGTACTTTCTTTTGAATGCTAAACAATTAAAAATAGACCTGTTTCTATTTTTTAAATACTACACACACTTTCAGGATACCTGTTACGTACATACATTAGTACCTAAAATGTATATAATCCTTAATTAAATAATGATAATTTGTCTATAGTAACAGGTATATCTGTTTTTAAAAATCGCTAATTGCCATTCAATTTTAATACCATCACTTTCCAGACAATAATCTTATACCTATGTTTAAATACGGAAAAGTAAGAAACGTACAAAACGTATCTTTACAAAATCAAATATAAATATAAAATATGTAAATTAATAATGAAACAAGTCGTGAACATACATATAAAATCAATACTATACATATGTATATATGATATTGTACTCGAAAGCACGAGTCGAACAAACAAAATTAAATACATTATATCGAAGTTATTCCGACGCTCGTTTGAGCGAAGCAGATTTACTGTATGAAGGGTCATCTTTTGTGCGGTTCTGGTCTCTGGTGTAGTAATTATCTTTTGTTCCCATTGTACTTTGTGCGCGGTGCTTGGCTTTGTTGGTTTGGTACTTACATATCTGTACGTAACAATAATAAAACGGCATTGAAACTGGGTCTAGTTTTATTTTTTAAACATTTTTAATATTTTAGTTTGGTATACTCGTATCCTTATACGATTTAGAGGACGTTGGCAATAGATAATGAAAATACCGGTACAAATCCTAAAGCAAGTTTGTATAGAGTATAGTTGCCAATAACATTACATTGACAGATTCTATAACTAAGAAACTGTTACATTTTAGGTCAGATGGCCCCGGTGTCTAAGGTATCGAGACTATGAGCAATACTGTTTATTTTACAAAACTATAAAAGTAAGAAAGAAGTTATATCTATACTAATAAATAAGGAGACGGGTTTCTTACCTTTAGCTGAAAAAATAAAAAAATAATATTCATAGACTTATATTTCTTCGATCCATGTGTATGTATATTAACGAAGAACTCTTCTAAACGAATGAACCGACTTGACTTTGTTGAAATATTTTGTATGTGCTTAGGTTAATTCTACGGTTTAGATTTACAATTGGATCCGATAGAAAATGTATTTTCAACTAATTTAAATATTTCTTTTCGTTTACGGGAATCTAATAGTATCTATTGTTTGGCTGTTTGTTTGAACGCGCTATTCTCAGGAACTACTAGTTCGAATTGAAAAATTATTTTTGCGCACGATAGTTCAATTACCGAGGAAAACTATAGGCTATAACATAACGCTATGATCAATATTCGCTCAGCCAAACAGACAAATGTTCAAATGTGGTACGAAATTCGCTGAGTCAGATAATATAATATATACGTAATATTGCGTTAAGAAAATTAAAAGTGCATGTATGGTGTAGGTGCCAATGTATTAAGGTACGGTATTAAGGTATATACATATGTATATGGTAAAGTATGTCATAATATTCATACCCGAAAATATGCTAGACGATATTCTCTTGTGGCATATATTTTTTGTAACCGGTTAAAATAAGCACCAATAGTTAAACCTACTACTTACTACATCTACATATGTAAATCGGCATCAAAAACATTTTGCCGTATTTTTCACCCTAGCTGAAACAAATCGTACGGACAAAAAGACAGAGATTCTAAAAATATTATTAGGAAATTTATTGCGTAAATAAAAACCCAATAATGTTTTTTCTCAACATCTTCTAAGCATAGACATCAACCAGTTTGAGTTTAATTTTATGTATAGATTTGAAACAATACAGAAAATCTCGTTTTTTTATTTTGCAAATGCCTTGTATAAATCTTGACAAAGGAGAACCTATTCAAGTTGGAATGCGAGAGAAAACGAGAATTCAAAGAACCAAGAAACGAATAAATAACTTTGCTTTTGTTAAACACTTACAACTTTTTTAAACTTGCTATTAAAAAACTCTTAGAAAAATGCTTTATTACAATCCTGAAAAGAGCTGTAAATATTTTATTTCAAGAGTTGATTCCATTAATTAAATTGTGCCTGTTATATTAAGAAATACTTAACTTTATAAAAGAAATAGCTAGTGATATAAAATAGCATAAGAAAACTCTAAAAACTACATTAGATGTAGACTTTCCATATTAATTAACTTTCCTACTGTGAGGGAAACAACGTTTTTCACACGCGAGGCGGCAAAACCATTAGGTTAGGCAGTAGCCAGACCCGGTGGCAAAGATATAATAAGTATAACTGACTTTGCCCGTCGGTTATAAGTAACCAGTTGAATTAGTGAGCAAAGAACAGTATTGTGTAAACCGCTATCAGATCACTCAGTCAATAAAAGAATTTGATTGGACGTGCTAGGCATTCGACTAATTATCCCCAAAGCCTCTGAGATCTCGCAGTCACCACACTTTACGACGCCCACGTAAAGTGTGGGCGACATAAACGCTTTGCGCAATATACGTAGGTACTACGTTTTACTATTACTATCTCATAAGCGTCTATCGTGATTTGTGTGGAGGTGTAAGAACAATTTAGGCGATATAAGTTTAAAATCTTCTGAACCAAAAAAAAATCTAAAAGGTCAACCTGTAATAGAGACCGTTTTAATATCCTTAACAAACAAAAAGGATAACACCTCTGCAATTAATCTATAAATAAATATTCTGCGTTAATTATCATATTTCAAATGATACTGATACTTTATATCAACGTTACCAAGCTATATCGTTATAAGCTATATTTCCTATGACTTCAGTATTTCGAAATGTAGGTACTAATGTTTGTAAATTACAATATTAAAATATTTTTATAACCTAACAACTAACGAGAAAGAAGACGAACCACCTGATAGGAAATGGTCTCTACCATCTATGGATATAAACATCATCAGTGAAGTCACCGATTGGTATATTAAACCTTAGGTTAGCGACAGGAAGAAAGGGTAACACGTATTAATTATACGGTTTTCGGATAAACATTAATTATATTATAGCTTTAATTTACTTTTACTTACAGTGGGCACCTATTAAACATATTTATTGTGCACGTTGTACATGGCAACAAATATTAACCAACACGAAGAATTCAGTTTTGACCTTGGCTGTAACGAGCTACAAGCAAACGAACAACTTATAAGCGTCAATATTTAGCCCAAATTGCGACGAGTCTCACGCAACATTGAGACAATCAGTAACTATATTAGTCTTTTTAAATCATTATATACATATATACTTCTTCTGTTCGTGTGTACTGATAATAACTACTGAATCCGCTAGTGTAACTATGTACATATATAAATGAATCAACTATAGCCTACAGTTAAAGAGCTATACCCATCGCTAAGGCAATGAGGGATTTTAGCAAGTCACCCATTACTTACCAAACGGAAAGTTTCGTCGTTCAAATATGCAATATAGGTATTTTCATCCATAATTTACAGATGACTTACGTTTTACAGAAAACGTAGTAAAGCACCTGAACATCTATATTAAGTGTGGCAACAGCCTTACACCTTTAAAGTATTAACATTAAAAAGTAGAGTGTACCTCTAATTACCACTACACGAGTACAACGTTCTTGACCCATCAAAGAAGCGTTAAAATTTTGAGGTCAAACTTGAATAAAAGTGAAACAGTAATTTTATACTTAATTCATTAAAACGTGCTTTAGAGCACACGTGACGGTTTATTTAAATTATATAAATTAAAATTTATTATTTGTTAAATTCTGCGTCGTTCACTTTAACAAAAGCGTTTACATATAACTGTTGTACATATGTAATACCTAAAATCAAGTATGTTATGTAAAGAAATATAAGTATTTATTGTTAATATCAATATTGGACAGCCGCTTTCAGAACCGCACTGATCTCTTTTATGTTTATTAAAACGACTTCAAAAAGGTGCATTTATATGTATTATAAACAAGTACTGAGAACTTACAAAGATAACACAATTAACTTGTAGATTAGCCGCGAGGAGAATACAAGGAAGGTATTTAGCAGGCAGAGGGGAGAGGGCGCCGAGCGGGGCGGGGACGCTCTCAAGGTTCAACTTTCAGCCGCCATTGCGGGACTATGCGTAATTCCACGCGTACAACCCAACCGAATTAAAGATCAAGCTTTACAGGTGGCACAGGGCGGACCCTTGTTAGTCGAAGCGCATGACTTAATAAGTACTAACAACTTTCTAATTAATTTCTCCCTACAGCTTCGATACCCTTAACATAGGTTCTATTAAATAGTACATGGCAGCTAAAAACTTTTACTAACGAGTGATATTCCAATATAAATTGTATACTCATTTCTTATTTACGTTCGATTTAGTTTTTGTAAAGTCCGCTAATTAAAGCTTATTTGTGTACGTTATTAATTATACGGAACGTGTAACGACCACAAACAGGTCAAGAGTTGAAATGTAGGTGTATTTTTTCTTCGGACATTAGTATAAACGTTTTAATTCAGGGACAAATCCACTTAATCTCCTCCATTTTACATAAAGTGAACTTGCTAGCTACTCATGTTCTTTGGGCTGTTATAATTTTTATTTCTTAAAAAATGTATACAGTTAAAAATACATCAATCTATTCCCATGATTCTCTGTTTCAAACTTAGCATTCGAGATTTTAAATAATATAATGATGTAGTCCAAGAAATTCGACACGAGTTCGTCGCAAATTATAACATATACACAGGTTGCTATCTGCGTAGGTACATTTGTTATTCCCACAGGCGATCACCCCTCAACGAAATTGGCTAACATGAAATTACATACAAATGCGAAGCAGGTATATAGGTACGCATAATATTGAAAGATATTTTTCAGACTTAATAAGGTAGGGATCGTTGCTTATAGCATTGCTTAATCTTCTATTTCTTACCTACATATGTTGTAAGAAATGTCCAATGTTATGAATATTTACATACTGAAATAAGTACAATGACAATTCATTTAACGACCTAAAATCATCTGTCTATAAACGTAACAAGATACGTGATTCTTATTTTAACATTTAAAGGGTTAGTTTAAACCCTACATATACACATTTATAAAACTGTCGTGTGTCAGATAGTTTTTCACCTATACTCGTATAAAATGACACACAAGCAAGGTTAGAGAATAATAGTACGAAAGCGTGAAAGACGAGACTACTTGTAGTTTGGGTCAAGAACAATAACTTTTGTTCTATCATTTTTAGGGCAATGTCGGCTAAGCGAAACATTTTTTTTATCAATTCTACGCATATCAAAATAAAGAAAAGGGAAATAATATTGGGGATTAACTAATTGTACCCGAATGGAGATAAATTATTCGCAATATAATTTATCGATCACGGCTTACTCATGTTGCAATAAAAGATCTATGATTTACTCATGTTGCTAAAAAGAGTAATGGAGAAAAAACACAAATATTACAATATTTTCCCTAATAACTAGTTTTATACGTATTACGCACAGGTATTATGTAAAATGACCACAGACCTGTCAGTAGGTATTAAAAAAAACTTAACAGTTCAAGTAAAAAATAATACCCATTAAAAATTAAATACTAACGTATTATAGGTAGATGTTACATTTATATGTAATTGTGAAACAAAATTGTGATTGTCCTTAATTGCCTTTTATCTGTAACTATAATATATTAAAAAAAAATTGTACGAGTATTGTAAATTATAATGCTCGTATTTAAATATTTTCGTATATTTCGTAAATCTACATATTGACAAGTGACAATACT
>DWJN01004521.1:0-12324 GCA_018248895.1 Carystus phorcus
CCACACACTCATAGCCCCACACTAGGATACGCTGTGTCGTGGGTGCCATGGACAAGACAGAAAGACGTTTACACACACACCCAGACCGAGGACAGAAATTTAAACTCATCATTTTAAATTTCGGCCTCGCTGGGAATCGAACCCAGGACCCTTTCAACGGCGGTCCGGCGTGGTGACCATTACGCCACGCGGGTCGTCAAATATTATGATATTAATTATTCTGGTAAAAAAAATCGTATGTTCAAAAATTTTATTCGCATTAGATAAAACTGAAACTATGGCTTATCACGCATTCTTTTCCTTTTAACATGTGAGACACTAAATCTACTCGCATTGATGAAATCACATGAAAATCCTTAACGTATGGATTTTTTTCTTCATATCCAAAATCCATGTACCTATAAGCTATTTGGTAATTACCTAGTTGCTAATGTAAAGTCCTAAACGCTGGTTGCACTTAACGTTTGATACTGTGAATGAAAAACTAGACTATAGACTGTGGTCGACATATAATTGGCTGCAAAGTACCAATGACCTGATAGACAAAACCCTGGAGTTAAAATGCATAAAATGCAGCTGAACAATACTGTCGCAGCGTGGAATAATTGAACTGGGAATAGGTTTCTATCATTTTGTATTCTACATATAGTTGTGTTGTAAAATGGACTGATCATTTTATTCATTCCCTTCTCGCTATTGTTTTAAGTACTCTTTGAAAAATCGTGACTTTATACTAGCGATTATACTGGAAAAAAACATAAAGAGTATATTTCTCGGCTTAGTTATTCCTGTGTACAATTTATAATGTAAATAGAGAACTAAGAAGTAGATGGGATACCTAATGGTGTGTGGTCAGGGCCGCTCATGGATATAGGCCTAAATAAGTAATACGGGACGACGAAGCGATGAAACGTTTCAATCACTTCACAGGGTTTCATTCTAGATAAAGCGTGTTAAAGTCGGGATTAAGCTGAACCATCTATTCTTTAACCATTGGCGGGAGAATAAGCTTCAAATCAAGTATAAAGCCTGTTATATCATATTATAATATACTTTTAAAGATTGTTGAGTTTTTTATGATTCTTTGTGACAAAAATATGAACAAGGGTAGAATTATAACAGAATTAGAAAACAATATTTTATGACTCTCATGGGTTAAAGCTTCGTTGACAGAATAAAATTCTATGTACATTAAAATATACGCTTTTTGGGACACATCGTAACTTCGCCTGGGGCTTCACTTTATAAACAGTATCCGACTCATGCCTTTGTACTGGAAAATATATACAAAATATCGCAACGTAAAACCATAAACCGTCAAAAATATAACCATAGACAGTTATTATAAAACGTTGGATTCATTTGTCACAATGAAAACTCAAACGTACTCAATAAAATAAATACACTTAAGAACATCAGTTATTTTGCAGTTACCACTGTTTTGCAAGGGTGAGGAGAAAAGAGACGCCTTGAGTAGGTACATCTTTTAAAACAATACCTACACTAGTTACAAACTGTTTTTAAATTACTAACTCAGCAGCTTGCTGTGGCCATCTGTTTTCATTTCACTTCCTTTAATACCCTTTATAACAAAAAAAAAAACTGTACACACACACTTAGATTCACTATCAATTGAATCTGATCATTTGACACACAGTCAACAAACACAGCCACATTGTAATAATAATTACCTATTTCTATTTTATGTCGGTTTTTTCCACAAATGAATGGTTTCAAAAAACGAAATTTCACAAGTGTTTCATACTATATCTAATTTGATACCGGCGCATTAAACGTTGAGGATTTCCCTCGTGAGAAGACCGTATTGGGTAAAGAAACAACAAAGGAAATCATGTTTAATTATTAATAAATGTGTTTACCGAGTTTGATACCATTAACCTTTCCATCTTTCCGTCTACAACTATTCCTTAGGTTGACTGGCTGATAATGCTTTTAATGTTAAGTCTGCTTTTTGTTCCTCCGCTTTTTTAAGATTCAATACAGAGTAAATAAATAAAATCAATAAAACTTTACCGGTATAAAAAGTAGTCTATGCATTATTTCCCGACTATAGTCTGCACAATTTCATCCACTCATTCATTCACTCAGGTGTTCTGGTGGGATTGAGCAACAAAGATCCATACAAACTTTCACATTTGTAATATTATTAGTAATTAAGATATAAGATTCCATAAACAGTTTGATAAACGCATTCCACGATGGACTCAGTAATATTCTTGCTTATATTGTTTATGATATTATTTTCCTCATAATTAATATTGATACAGAATGAATGTAATGCTCCGTTAGCATAAAAATATCCCTATTTGAGATATGACTTCCTAAGAGAGCCAAATGCCATTATTATTCTGTAGCTTAAGTTCTTGACGTGACACAGTGACTTCTCTCTCTATTTAAGAGTTATATGGACAAACGGAAGGCGACATGCGTTTCGCTAAAAGGTTGGCGTCTTTGATGACCTAAATATCGTTTTGTACGAACAAAGCAACGAATATTGGAGTCGTATTCAACCGAACTGCTTTTAAACACAAACTTAGTTTTAAAAAGGAAAATTATTTAGACAGAGTAAAATTTCCGATCTTTTGTACCTCACACTGAAATAAACAATTTTATATATTATATTAAATAGCGATATACATACATACAGCAACTTTAATGTGTGGCCGTCGGAAATATTTTATAATACTTTTACGACATAAAATATTTTTTAATGTTCTGAACAAATATATTAAGCAAATTTTAGTTTAAAATGAGCTGTACAATTCCATGAACCGCTGAATTTAAAAAATGTATGAGTTACCTAATTAAACTCATCCTTAACTTTGCCGAGCCGCAAATCTGTCCTTTGTGTTTTATACCTTTTTAGGGCCTTGTCTGCAAAAACTGATTCACGACAGATTTAAGTGGATTGGGAGTACCGTACACACATTCGGAATTTAAAAGTGTAATGGGAATTTATCGGGTCACGTCACGATTAACGTAACCAAGTCTTTTTGTTCCAGTCAGGCAACTCGAATATCGAATGTTTGAAGCCGGAAATGTTCAAATATTCTAACTAAGATAAACGCTTACTATTCATAAATTCCAAAAACTTTCAATCTTTTTGAACAAATTTTGTTTATATGGCATAGAAAACTTGAAATTACAGCGCTCTTTGTTCGCGTATATATAGTATAACTTTCATTGTGCCGTCGAGGACGTTCACGCTGTAACCGCCCGCATATGACCGCTGCTAAGTGTGATTATAACGTACAAAATGGGACCAGAAGAAAGAAATGCAATTAGAAAATTGCTGATTATTTTAGTCATTTTGAGTCGGTCTGGAATACAGAACGCAATTATAGAATTGCGGCGGAGCAAGGTACCGTAAAAGACGATAATAGCTGGCTCGCTACTTTATAGCGGGGCTTCGCGTAAAGATTATTTTATCAATATTAATATAGGTGTTATTTACCCGCAAAGCCCTGGTTAGCCATTATAATCTTTCTGGACTCAACCAACACACGACTCGTTGTTTAGGCTAAAAGCTTGAGAGCCAGTACTTCTTAATCTCTTCACTTTTCTTACTTGGATGGCAAAGCATTTGTACGTTTAGTATTGCCGACCCTCATGGGCCTCTGTGACCGCTTACAGGATTATGTGGCAACACATAACTCAAGTTTTAAACAAAGACTCCTACTTACATAATATTGTATACATTCTTACAATAATAAGAAAAGTTTTTGGCACGGTAAGCAACTCATTAATCAATTGTCAGATTAAATAAGCTTCTGGTGTAACGTGATGCCGACGTTTTACTTTAATACAAAATAATAACTTCTATATTTTTCGCCGAACAAAATGGATTACTCTTTTAATAATAAATTGTTTTGGGTAACGTTAATGCTCGCAATTATTGAACGTTAACGGATAGAAACTCACTTCATACTATTGTTTCTGTAAGGCGAATAATTCCTTATACATTTTGCACCTTGTTAAGATTCTTTAAAGCGACGACGGTGAGATTAAAGGATCATAAAGCTGTAATATAAAACGGCATTAGCAAAAGGAGCGTAATTAAAACGGACTCTTTGACGTGGAACTAAAACCGACACCAATAAAAAAATATCTACGAATTGGCTCACTTTTTTAAAATTCGTTTTAAAGATTTAATCTTCTTGTGTTTTCTTTTGTTTTTAATTAAAGGCAAAGATCGTGGAATATACTAACGATATTAGCGCATCATGAATCGGAATTGAACATTATAATAATATCTAAGATAAAAAAAAAGTTAATTTCAATCACGACATAACAATCAAATATACTCATAGTTATTATAAAGAACCAAAATTTCTGTACACATTGCATTTTTTTATTTTAAAGTTTATAATTTGAACATTTATTTTACAACGCAAGGGTAATTTGAACACAAGACGGCACTTTACGTTTATACCTAAATAGGTGCTGTTTGTAAGAACCCAAAAGATTTTCAGGGGGTCCACCATATCCTCGCGCGCAGTCAGCACCGGCGGTCCCTCACCGCATGGCGCACTTACTGTCAGCGACTTATCACTCACTAGCCACACATAACAAAATCACTTTTTACATTGAAAAAAATATGTGAACATCGGGGTCACTAATTGAATTCATTGGCATTTCGATAGCGTTGAGTGCATCCGAAAAACCTCGCAAGGGTCGCTATCGGCGAGCGTCCCGCTACGAACTGCCGCGTCGCGTTGCCCTACAGCCCCGCCTAGCGCGTCGCGATCCTCTCGCTAGGAAGCGAGAAACATTTTCGAACACAAAAACATGTCGTAATAACCAATTAATGTTTGCGAACAATCCGTGACTTAGTTATCAGTACACACCTTTTCTTTGTCACGAACATAAAGGTCATGTCAGTGGGAATTCATGTAAAATTATTAAATTGGCTTCGGAATTTATTATTTATGTGTATGATGGATGTTGTCACATTTATTATTTGCGAACGTTGGACGTTTCCATTTTAATAGATGAAATAATAATGTTACATTTGTACGTACGAGTGTCAAAATTGTAAGGGCTGAATGCTGAAAGGAGTAGAACTTAAACGTTAAATTCAATTATTCCCAAATGAACCTTCATTGAAACATTATTTGTTAATGTAACATATATTCGTATTGTAGTTTCCAGGAATATCTTGATATAGAAATATATTAATAACGTAATATTATCAAGGAATACGAAAGCTTTTTATATTTTTTTACTTCTATTCATCTACGAATTAGACCTTGTTAAATTAGTCTTAATGTAGTTAGTCCTTATTTAAAAGAAACATTGTAATATCAATACGTAAAGTTTGCAGAGTTTTGTTTAAGTAACATATTAGATCTAGATCAAATTTAAATTAAATATAAACAAAGTATCTAAAATTTCGATTTAACTTTTACCTAATCTTTAACCCAAAAATGAGCCACTACTGGACACAGGTCTCCCCTCATCGTTGAGGGGGTCTAGAGCATACTCCACTACGCTGCTTAAGTATGGATTGATGGAGGAGTTAATGGCCAACCCAAGTGTCAGAAGTTTTTGCCTGATGGCCTTCGACGTGGCTAAATTACTGCTATCTATGATCTTAACCGGGACCGACGGCACAATGTGCCCTCCGAAGTACGGAAACGGTCAAGAAATTTTTGCCACTATTAGTTACACATCCAAGTGCCGACTGTGCCCGCAGTTGCTTAACTCCGTCGAACGCTTAGGTTCGACACGAGACGTCGGACTATGATCGCTTCCGAAGTTAAATATCACTAGGTTCCCTTAGAAAAGGAGATGTAGATATAACGGTTATAGATTCAAATACGATTTTCCGTTTTGTCTGTGATCTGTCATAATCGGATGTGTGTGGTGTAATGTACCAAAATGAAATAACCAAAACTCGAAAACAAATCTTTATATCTCATACTCTCTACAACAATAACAACTGAGCTTAAAATCATATATCAATAAATCAATCGTACTGCGAAAGCATATGATTGTGTATAGTCCGTTTCATTTACGGAAGAAGTTGGCGGCCGAATTTCACGCGTATACAAGTAGCGACAGAATTGCGGTCGCGGCGCAAACACGAGTTGCACGGTGAGTGCACTTTGCACTCCGCACCGCTGTCGTTTGCAATTACGATCGCTTTGCAAAATGAACAACCTTGCCATCATTTGACAACCTAAATTTCTATGTTACTTTCTTATCTAAACGCGTCCACTAACCAAGAGCTTCCCCGTAGCAGTCTGCATTTAAAACGATTAATTAACAAGATCAACAACAGTTCACAAGCGCACAGAATTCCAACGACCAACTCAGGGCGGGTAAACACAAAAAATATCGCTAGAAATTTGTTAATTAATTGCCGCTATCTAGCACCGCCCCGTGGCTTTGTTTGCGCGTTCTAATTTTCGTTGAAAGTTTAACGCTGAATACGATCTAAATATCGTAACCGAAGTAAAATTTCCCTCATTCAATCTATTCTAATGGATATTTTTCATCAAGACTAATAGCTTAAGTTGATGACAGTTAAGACCCTTAAATGATTGCTTGAGGGTTTTAACTCGATTACGAGTCATTTCACAATTACACGTTACAGATTAATTTTATATTTTTTAAACGGATACCTGTCTTAATCTTTCATTACAAACGATTTAATTCGACTTATTAGTTGAAATGCTACTATTTAATTAAAGTAGATAATCTCAGTACAGAAACTTATTCGACGAACGAGAAGTTTAACTTCATCATGTAAGATTATCCGAAAAGCGCAAAGCAAATAGTCTTCAACAATAAATAAATCTAAAGAGTTTTACAGCTTTAAAGCTGCAAATCTCTTCCAACCTTCTCAACGAACTTCTTTTATAGTTCAAAATAATCGTCTCGGAAATAGAAAGGAGAACTAAAGCGAAAGTTGAAAAAGTTGAGGTTCGAAGAGTTTCCGCGGACGGAACATGTCATTTTTCATCGCAACCAACGGACGCGTCCCTACAATATATTCAGAATACAGAAACACTGTTCTAGACGATAACATGAAAAGGTGCCAGAGCCGTTTAGATTCAGCTTCAGTATTCTTCATTTTAGTAGCAAGAATAAAAATTATTTTGATCCATCGCTACGCTTTGCCTCGTGAGATATGTTCCACTTTAAGTTAATGGAGAATACAGTACACTTTAAAATATATTCAGGAACATTCTGATAGTTTAAAATGTAGCCTGATTATAAGCGGTGAACGTAAAAAAAAGGACGACGTTTATTCCTCGTAATCGGGAATTCTTATTTGACTATATCCGAAGCCTTGGATGGAGATTTTATTGGGGTTTTTTAATTAAACTTGCACTATAATATAAACGTGAATTTATTGTCAGAATATTTGAAAGTGAAATTTCATACGTTTACAGAACATTCCCCTTTTTATCTTAGCAAATAAAAGCGGTTCTCTGTTGACTCAAACCGGTCCCATTGTGTGACGCTGGGAGTCTAAGTGCTTTTACGTTATGTTTAGTTTATTTCAAATAAATTTGGAATATCTTTATATGTATAATATGAAGCTAGATGGATTTTGACGAATTTTTGATGGCTAGATGGCTTGGATCTGACGTTAAAAAGCCTGTAAAACGAATTTTCTTTACGTTAAATGATAAGTTAAGCTACATACATATATACTAGTTGTAATCTTATTACTACCGCCATCTGTGGTTGCCGCCGAGAACTATGTAAATAACGCCATTGTGGCGCCCTCTTACAACTTTACAGCTAACGAATACGCCCCCACCAATAAGTACAAAGGAGAAGTGGCGGGCTCGAATACAAGCCCCAAACTACTATGTAACGAAGAGTCGAAGGTGCTGGTCGTTTTAAGAATAACTCTAATTTATACTATAGTTTTTCTTCTTCAGTTAATAATACATATACAGGCAAATCAGTTTTTGTGAACAAATATAAAGTTAAAAATATAGGAGAGAGGTAATTTAATAACATTAGAATTAGCACTGCGTAATATTCCATAACTGGTTCTGTCATAATATCATCGACTATCATTATACATATATTACTCAGCCAATTTTATTAAATCGCAATGACTATATATGGCTCCAATTCGACTATGGGTACCAAGATAAATTACATTATTGGGTTTTTCTCCACGAAGCTATTAGAAAGATGAACAGTTTAATAAATGCCAACGAATGTTTGATTCTGATGGTTTAACGTATATTTATCTATACTAATAAAATAAAGCTGAAGAGTTTGAGAGTTTGAACGCGCAAATCTCAAGAACTACTGGTTCGAATTGAAAAAATCTTTTCGTATTGCATAATGCAGTTACCGAGGAAGGCTATAGGCTATATAATATAACGCTACGACCAATATGAACTGAGCATTGATGAGAAATGTTACAGAAACGGGACAAATGGTCCAAGGTGATACGAAGTTCGCCAGGTCTACTAGTTTGTTTATACAATCACAATTTAATATAATATATGTACATATGTGTGTATAACCACCACCAATCCGCACTGGAGCAGCGTGGTGGAGTAAGCTCTAGACCTCGCTCAGTGTTGAGGAGAGACCCGTGCTCAGTAGTGGGCCATTAATGGGTTGAAGGCATGTGTGTATAACAGAACATTGTATTAAAAGTTCAAGGAAATACAAGAAATCCTCATATTAGAGTAAGTAAATCAGTGATCGCGTAGACTCAGGCGTTGTCCTAGGTGAGCGACATGAGGCGACGCGACGCGATATACTGCGACGCAATACGACCATATTAGCAATGACACTGATTATGGCGACAACGCAGGACATGAATGCATGTCACGACTATTTGACATATTCGCGTCGGGTCGAATCGCGTCGCATTGTCGCGTTTGTCGTTCACCTACGACAACGGGTAAGACTACACTGATATTCACGTAATATAGTTGTTTGTATAGAGGTTCATCTATACACATAATAAAACTGTAACTGATATCTGTATGTTTGTACACGCTTATCCGATTCGAATGCAGTTTATATTGGTTTACTTAAAATTTGGTGCTTTTTTATTTATATCCACTAACAAATAAAGAACTTATGTCAATTTATATCAAACATTCGTTGACTGTTCCAGAAAACAAATTTGGCCGGGTCTGCTAATATTGAATATAGAACATTATTTTAAAACCGAAATTATTTAAACCATACAACCACAACGCTACTGTTTAATTACATTCATTTCAATCACAATTAATTCAAGCGTTTTGTTGTTAATTTGAGTATCGGTGATCTATATCTAATACATTTAGTTCGCCTGTCTGTTTGTATCGCGCGGGAACCACGGAAAAGTGTATAGACAGTTGACATTTGTAACTTATACCACAATTCTTTATAGTAGAAAAAGTCCTTCGGAATTGTGTAAGTATTTTAACATATACATACATATCAAAATGTTAGTAAATCCTATTTTAACTGTACTTACTCATGCCGCTATTTCAGTTAATGAACGCCGTTTTAAATATGGTACGTACAACGAAAATTATTTCCTAAAACGATGCTTTGTAAATCTCTAATAATTATTATTTTTCATATAACACATGTAAATACACGCAGACACACATTAATATGATTAATCATATTTTATAGATAAGGTGACCATAAACATAATGTATTATGCTAAAAATGATCATTATCACTTGCCACTAACATACCTTTATGTTTAACAGGCGGTCCACAATCTCGGTTTATATTGTTACCAACTGTAATAGACTAATAAAGATTGTTTCAGATGGATGTTGCGCACGATAAAATGAAAATTTGAATAAAATCATCTTTATCGTAAAGCAGTGGCGAGCCTAGTATTGAACTGCTCTATGATCGAAATTTAAATGTAGAAGAAAAAGAAATGTTTGGAAAATAAATGACAGTTCAATACTAGCTTCTCGCTACTGCTTTAGGACATACCGACAAAAGAGCATTTTACTTTTAAAGAAACCATAATAGAAGGAATCGCTTTCGACAGAGTAAAAGATGACCACACCAGAGAAGTTGATAACACCAATGATACTTTTTATAATACTAATGTCCATGAAGAATGGCGGTTCATCGGCTCATTCTAGTAATTAAAAAATGAAGAACAGAAGGATTCTCTTACGTACCTGGATACCTCGTTTATCAGCAATGGGCACGCAGCTGCCAAACTTTGTCAATAGTTGCCGCCACTAGAGTTAGTGACACAGTGTTGTATGACATTATGGTCGTTTTCATTAACATCTCTTTGATTGGTTTGTTTTTGACATCATTTATTTAGATCACATTTTTTTGATTACATATTTCACATAATCATTACGAAACTAGTAGACCTACTAACTTATCACCTTGGAACATTTATCCCGTCTTTGTAGCATTTATTATCACTACTGAGTTACTAATGGTTGTAGCGTTCTTATATGGCCTATAGTCTTCCTCGGTAAAAGAACTATCCGACACAGAAAGAATTTTTCAATTCGAACCAATAATTCCCGAGATTAGTGCGCTCAAATAATCAAACAAACAAATTTTTTAGTTTTATAATATTAGTATAGATGGCATTTTTAATTCGTTTAAATGTAAAAATATAGGAAATCATTTCTTAAAAAAAATCAATACAGAATTTATTCAAATTCAAATTCAAAATCATTTATTCATGTAGGTATTATTTCAATACACTTATGCGCGTCATTTTTTGATTCTACCACCGTTTCGGAAAGGTGCTTTTACATCGAGGAGAAGAAACGGCGAACGAAACTCCTCAGCACATCTTTTCAACAACTATAAATACACATATACATAATATTAACACTAGCCTTTGCGGAGCTCGATACGGCATTATTAATTTCTCATTCGATATTCGTTTCACAAAGTATTAGGAAGGTACTTAATACTTAAATTTCGTTATCCGTTCAGGAGTGTGCTCAAAAGGAATATGTAAGTAAAGTTCGATCCGTATGGATTAGACATGAACGGAGCAAAGCTGAAAATAGGCTTCACGTTCACCTTCCGGCTCGACGGACTTTGAGACAAAGGTCGACGGTCTATTTTGCTTTATTACACATTTGGACTGTATATATGACTATTGTTGGACTATGGACTAAAGCTCTGGACCAATATGCTTCAAAATTGGAAAGCAAGTTGGCTAATGATATTTTTTTTAATTTGTGAGTGAAATGAAGACAATAGATTAAAAGAGAAAAATTCTAAAACTTCTTTATAGGATCTATTAATGAAATGTTGAAAAATAAATTCATTATTATTTGCATCGATCGATCGATTAGTTACAGTTTTTATGTGTATATTGTATCATTATTTCTTGTTATGTGAATCTAAACATATCATAAAACTCCACCAATTCGCAATGGAGCGTGGTGGAGTATGCTCTAGACATGTTCAATGTTGAAAAGAGACCCGTGCTCAGTAGTGGCCCAATAATGAGTTGAAACAACACATAGTCATGCATGTACAGACTAAGTCTAAACGTCTTGAACAAAACCATCACCAATTCTTTTTTAAAACACTAAATGACCTATTAACATCAAGCATGTGACGTATCATTTACATAAAATTGTATAAAAAAGAGAAAGAAAAACAAGACGGGTTCGAATCCTGTGGTTAACGTTGATCAGAAGATGAACAGACCACTAAGCTATCAGCGCTTCAATTAATTACCGTGCGATGTCTTCGGCTGCGCACGAAGGTAAGATACCATCAGGTCATTGCATCTGATGTGTTGGTCACGACCACTGATACACATTTACGACTACCTTATAGTTAAGTTAGTGAACCTGCGTGCCATTGCTACGGAGTTCGATGCTGTGGCTAGTATTTATGTGATACTAAACATTGACATCGACGATCCTCGTGGAGTAATGGTTACCACGTCGGACCGACCAAAGGGTCCTGGGTTCGATTCCCAGCGAAGCAGAAATTTAAATGTCTATTCTCGGTTTGTGTTGTTAGCTTTCTGTGTTGTCCATGGCACCCACGTCACGGGGTATCCTAGTTTGGAGCTCAGTGTGTAGCCATATTTATTTATTTGTTTATCGAGTAGATGAACTAATCCATGAGTGATGGCCCACTTACCATTAAGTGGCTCGTCTTCTTATTTATCTCTAAGTTACTGTATTTTATTCGCCAGAGGAACACCTAGGGCTGCACTTCACTATCACTGGCTCGCTATTACACCAACACGAGCGCGGGCGCACGTCTAACCTGTACGGAGTCCTCTACTCGACTGACGGTTAACAGTTACCCCCTCTGTCCGTGTACGTGAGACAATTCTAAATATCTACTAAA
>DWJN01004522.1:0-12324 GCA_018248895.1 Carystus phorcus
AACGTGCCCTTCGAAGCTCGGAAACACTAGAAATTTTGCTACTAGCGGTCACCTATCCAGGTACCGACCGCGCCCGCAGTTGCTTAACTCTGTCGATATCATAGGATCGACGCGAGCCGCCGGTCTATGAGCGTTTCGATATTATTTGGACTAATATAATAATGGTAAAAAATGGACTTTTTTGGACATACCTTTTTCCTTGTCATCCTTGGTGCGACTTTGGTCGAAGAAGCCGGTGGTGAGGGCCTTCCGCTTCAAGAGGGGAGCTCGTCTCTTGGGCTTCGATGTTACTGCTGCTGCATTCTCTGTACGAGAAACATTTCCATAAAACTTTTGTCCAAATATAAGAAGCTCACACCTCTGGTTTCTTTCTTCTACACAAAGCGATCAACTAATATGCCGTGAAAATAAGTGGTTATATTATAATTATCTATATTATTTTACATGTAATTCTTCTATATTTCACTTAACTCCTCTTACGACCCAAATTAATAATATGGATAACAACCTTAAATTTAAAACAATCTTCAATATGTTGTTTATCTTCAATCGGGGTCACAATAATAAAAGATGACAAACCCGTTCCTTGTAATCTTAGGCACTTGACGACATCCCATTATTAGTTAAGGAGAGAAAGCTATAATTATAATGAAATGTTGTCATGACAACGAAATCAATGTAATATTGTGTCGGCTGCACACAGTCGGTGAGCGACATCGAACCGGGACGTGCATGTAAACACTCATGTTTGACAAGTTTCGTAATGTATTGTCGAGTCGGCGTTTTTAAATCCAATCACAAAACAGTTGAAAATTTAGGATTTGAATGTAGATCGTTTCCCTGGATTATAAGAAACATTATATTCGTGAGTAATGTTATTAATACATATATAATTTTCATATTAAGGGATACCAGAATTTATTAGCATTTATTAAATTAAGTAATAGCGTTTACTAAAATAAGTCAAAAGTTTGAACGTTCCTTAGAAACCTTTAAACTTCTACATCTATAAGTTAAGTATTTATTATACCTTATCCCTGTGACCTAGTTGGTAGTGATCCTTTCTGCGAAGCGAGGGGTCCGAGGTTCCATTTCTGGCTAAAGAAATAATTATGTGACGGATAAAATAAAAAAAAAAGTTTTCGGGATTTCACCCTCAACAACCAAGACCCGGGAATACCGTGAGCGGATAGTGAAGAGCATTGAATCAAAAATCAAAAATAATTTATTTTCCAGAATAATTCTAAAAAAACATTTTTTGTGAGATCTTTCTAATTAAGCTTACGAAAACTTGTGTTAAGAAAGCCCTAGTTGAGAGAGAACACGAAACGGTTGTTTACATAATAATATGATCTATTTGATAAAATTAACACCAGCCCTCTTGACAACTGAACTGAATTAAAGATAATGATTACATTCTCCATAGTGTTTCCCAACAAGTGTCAAGATTACCCGATCGACACTTAACCAGACGTCAAGTGGTTACGACGTTTACATTTTAACATCATCAAACGACGCGTAATCGCCGGTCCAAGAGTGTTCTTAATGAATCATTGAGGGTGGTATTCGCAGGCACGAGACCGAGAGAAGATTCCTCCACAAATAAACACAAAACAAACAAAAACGATAATGAAGTGCCGCGCAACGTGATACTTGTTTTGATGAAATGCGCGGTACGTGTCTCGTATCACGAAAGGACTTAAGTCCCGGTGCAAATAAACATTTTAATAATCTGTAATCATGTTTTGGGATGTCAAGCGATTATCTTCCAGTGCTCGAAATTGAACCATAAACTAACAACATACATTTTTCTATGAATGGCCCACTACTGAACACGGGTCTCGCCTCATCGCTGAGGAGGTCTAGAGCATATTCTAACACGCTACTCTGCTGCAGATTGGTGGAGATAAAGGGTACACAAGCTAAAGGTCAGAACAACAAGGGTATTATCATAATTATCTTGAAAAGTAAAAAAAAACATAATTATTCTAGTCTCTTTATGAAATGAAATAATACTCAAATGATTAGATGATGAATGAAGTTGAATAAGGACCTTTTTAATTCGAGTCACCCACTAAGTGCAGTTCAAGACTCTAGAACGATATCTGCAGCGGATAGATAGAGGATGGGAGCAGCGAGTTAAAAGACGAAAACATTAGAACAAACAAAATTATTACCTTCATTACCCCAGTAGGTTTGTGCACAATTTCAAGAAGACTACTCGCGATTACTGACCACGATACTATCAAAAATCCATTAAATAACGAGGAATGTTAAAGCTATCCGTCCTTTTCGCACACATGGCACTTACAGCATGCTCTATTTTCAAACTACCTGTACAACGGTCATTTCTGCGAACAAATGATTTAAAAACATACCTACTTCACAGGTGACCTACTCGTGTGATTCTATTTATACGTTGACACATGCAACACATGTGCTATTTACAAGATGGCCGCTTTAAATAAATACGTAGACGGACGCTCCGTTACGCAAACGTGACGCTATGTGACGTCACTCAGGCATCGCCCGAGTGACAATATGATGTTATACATGGTGACAGGAATGTCTCATTGTAATAGACTCGATATCAATCTGAATAAAGCAATATGTATAAACTCAAAATTGCAGTGTGTTTTGTAGTAATATATCTAACAACTAAATGGACAACAACGATATCAAGAAACTACCTCAATTTTACAGAGACAGCAATGGACTCGGAGTTGTACTTTATTTGATACATATCCATCCGTCGCGTCATTTTACGCCCGCACACTAAGCGCCACGTCACTTAAATGTCACGCTCGTGACATTTAACTAGCGCCAGTGACGATCCCTATTTCACAATCTGGTCTAATTCAACAAGTATTTGAATTTGATTCTTCTTTTTTTAAATATAAAACGTAGAATAGCGACGGTGGACGTGAAAAAATGCGAAAAAAATTATATTTCCCAAATCAAAACACGCTGTATAAGGAGGAGAGTTGGCATCGGTCGAATGAAAATGTCGCCCGCTGAACCCGATCACATGATGCTCTTTTTGATGAGTTCGTTAAGATTATTTTTGATTAAGAATCTTAGTAGGTGGTTTATAATGTTGCCGTGGACGACGTTGGCAAAGGTATTTGTGTTCCTGCACCGAAATATGTTAAAATCCAATACCCATTTATTATACTCAAACTCGCACATTACACGTCGCTTTGGCACAGACATTAAAGAATATCATTAATGTTGTCTCCCGTTTTGTAATTATGAGAAATTGATTTGAGGTTCGTTCGGTACCAAATTTAAAAGATTTTCTTGTAATTATACATCCATTCTTTATCTCATTATTATATACAACTATTATAGTGTTATATAGAGACTATAAAGTATTAAATGAGACCCATGTTTAAACACAAGATTTACAGAAAAATACACATCTAGTACAAACAAAATAATGCAAAAATGAAATTAAATATTATCTTATAAAGGAAAGTTCACAAAAACTAAAATTCAAGGACAAAAGTTAATTAAAAGCTGAGGATCGAACCTGGTTCATTTTGTTCTGCGTGAATGAATAACCAACATCTAAACCTGTATATAATTACGTAAGTACAGCATGTCATAAATCTCGCCAAAACAAACTTTCAATAATATACAATTTCCATGAATTACTTCACGATACGAAGACTATATGACTGTCAAACAAAATCTTTGAAATACAATTTTGAAGAATTTTCCTTGTTTATTTATTCCAAACGTATTCGTAGATTGAAGCAAAATAAATAGATTTCACAAAACAATTCTGCGAATTTCTCTGTGTTCATACATACATATGACGAAAATATATAAAGTATGAGATGTTGATTTATCAACAATATACACAGATGACACACATCACATATGGATCTGAGTTACTCAGTTGGCCATGGAGAGAGCTCGGTATTTCTATACGTGATCAAAACAGAAATTATGAAATTCGTAGCAGAAAAAAATAATTGACATAGCTCATTAGCCAGCTGAATTGGCAATAGGCTGGCCACATATTTCGAAAGACCAACAACCTTTGGGAAAAAAAGGTCCTGGAATGCAACCAAACGGAGCTTAAGGCGGTTTCCGACCAGGCAGACTGATGACTTGAAGATGACGGCGTTCACAAGGCGCAGCACTAGTGCGAATGCGCAAATTGGAATCAGCAGTGGACGTCCAAAGACTGATGGACGAATGGATGGATGACGTATCAATAAAGTTTGACATTTCGTAGAATAAATTCCATCAACATAAAGGAGTAATCAACATGTGCACAACGTAATGAGACCTAGTACTATCTGATTTGTTGATAGTTTCACCTAACAACCGTCAATCAAAATCCGCCGGTATTCGATTACGTTGTGAACCGCAGATCATCTGAAGGCCCCGGGTCTACGACGTGTCTACAAGCTTTCAGACAATGTTTGGGTGGAAAAAAAACAAAAGGTCAGTTTGATCGGGAATAAACTCACATATCTTGGAAATATTTCCAGGAATACATTACGTTTATCTTGTCTAGAAAGCCATAGAAAATATCTCGAGAAAGACGTTATTTAAGACACGTTTGCGTTTAATATCTATCGGTATATTGACTTCGGATACTCTCTTTGTACACTTTTACATAAGTTAAAAGCCAAGTAAAGTCAACTGGCCACGTGTTTTATAGTGATAATGGAGGTTCAAGAACATTCATAATATCAAAATACCAACAAAGAAGCAGGAAACGGGCTTATTACTGTCTGTTCGGCACTGTCCAAACCACGTTGAAAAATATCCTACGCTTCCTTTTAAAAGAAGGATGGTGAAACATCTCCATCAAGTTGTATACAAGTCCACGACATCCAACAGAAAAGATCATCCGCCCGTCGTTCAAAAGGATTTTGGCCGTATTGGAGCAGTCTAGAAAACTGACTACAAGCCCTTGCTGTTAGATCATCTTTGGATGTGATAGGAGCCGCCTCGATGGATTATTGATAGGGTTTCGCGTAATTGATAATATAATCCGTTATAAGTTGATAATATAATCTTAATATCAATATTAATTAACTTAATAACAATATTTCCTTGTGACCTTGACAGCTATCACTTTTACTTGACTTGTCGTGTTCTTGTTAAAAGTTCGTCATTTTTTCTTTTTAAGGTTGAGTTAAACACGACAACGTTCAGTACTTTTAAACGCTTATTATTTCAATGTTATTATAATCGTTGTACTTAAAATAGATAAACAAAATAAACTATTCATGCTTTATCTATACTTGATACGAATTCAATGAAAGTGGTACCCAAGGACCCGCTAAAGATAATCTCGGAGCTGTTACATTGTGAAGTGTATCAGTATTCGCGGCGGTAACCGTGGTTACCCTATAAATAGCGTTCGGAATCCGACGCACGCGCTACTCTCTCGTACATTATCTTAAATACATTCGCATGTGACAATGCCGTCGGCGAGATTGCAACTTCGCTCGATTTGTGGGCATACCGACCCGAAATCGACGCGAGCAATTGCATCCACGTGAGTTGGTTTCGGACGCTCCAGGTCTCGAAAAAGCGTGACACGCTCTTAAGATTTTCTTTAACGTCATCTATTTGTATAACATGGTCGTCTATATGTATAACATATTAAACTAGTAAAGTAAGTAAGTAAGTTAGGTTAAAGAAGAGAAAAAAGTCCCCTATAGCGTGATCTGCCACTCCATATACGACTCGTTGTATTCCGGTTAGGACTTGACAAACATTACTGAATTTCTTCCTTCTCTTTTTTCTCTCGTCTTGTTTTTGTGTAGCTTGTATCCCTGCGAGATCTCCACTTACCATCACATGGCTCATCTGCTTGTTTGTCAGCTAGTTACATAAACAGAATGAAATGTCTCAAGTTAGTGTGCCTACGAGGGTAATAGGAGGATATTATCTCGAATTTTTACATAAAAAAACTTACGTAATATTTAAACCATAACATATTTAAATTGACAGGAAGTCGCTAACGAAATGTCTATTACTATAGGCATAAGCAATAATTCGTCAACAATTTAACGATAATAAACATATAATATCGCGGCGGCCGGCGGCTGTCCGCATGAATTCCGATTTCCAACAAACCTCTCATCGTTGCAATGTGTCATGATAATGCATCCGGTAGTTCCGCGGCTAATAACCGCCACTGTTGCTAATTTGGACCACGACTTATTTATAGTTATATAAAAATAGTTATTTGACATTGCATTTGTTTGTTCAATCATCACATCCACCTTCGTCTTTCGCCGCTCCTCTCTCGTGACGAACACTTATAGCTCATTTGCTTCGCTCACGCTTCTTCAAACCTATGTCTAAGAACTATCACATGTATATTTATAAACTAATTTGAAACCATCATAATTTTTTTATTTAATACGCGATTGAATTAACTAAATTTATAAAGGTTACTACAACATGGACGAATACATTAATGATAAGGACGCTTGGAATCAATAATGCCATATCGAGCTCCGCAAAGGCTAGTGTTAACATATAAGTGTATTTTATAGTTGTTGAAAATATGTGCTGAGGAGTTTCTTTCGCTGTTTCTTTTCCTCGATGTAAAAACACCTTTCCAAAACGGTGGTAGAATCGAAAAATGACGTGCATAAGTATACACTTTCAATACAATTTCAATACTGAAATAACACTTATATGAATAAATGTTTTTTAATTTGAATTTAAATGCTGCTTAATTTAACCGTCTCGTAATTATAAACGTACTGCGTAATATGTTACTGTATAGATTGTAACTGAAATTCCAGGAAGCGAATACTTAGCTGAATTGAAACGTATTTTTTTAATTGCAGCAATAGACACCTGCTATGTAAGACACATAAATTGAGCTGCATTCTACCGTTATGTGAATGGAGCGGTGCAGTTCGATGTGCAGATAGCGATGTCTTAATAGCGACGTGGGCGGGACCATTTCGCGTCTACAAACAGATGTGCATAAACAAATTAATTAATTCATTTACTCTGAAAACGTATGAATCGCGATTAGGTCGCGTGCTCGCGGTCAAAGTGATTTGCTGTTTAGTTTGTGATTGATTTAGAAACCGTAAAAGTTTTTTAAACCGGCCCTCGCCTCTATTGAGTCGTTTACAAATACCGTCCGCACTCGAAATTATTCATTTTTTTATTAATTTAAACATCTAATTTCCTATCGGTGTAAAAATCTTTCCTTATTGATCTCAACTGTCATCACAATCATCACCTGATGATGAAGTGAAGGATGATACGAGATGAAGTGTAGGATGGTGAGTGCAACTACATATTTGTGCCTATTAATTTCACTATACATATACAAACATATATTATATTATCTCAATCAGAACCATTATAAACTATGTTTCACTTGTATATCTTTATTTTAAATATCATGAGTACCTAAAGCACTGTTCTGCGGTCAAAAATATCGTGATTCAAAATCATTTAATGATAAGCGTATTTTTTCAATTCACTTTTCAATATAAATAACAGCCTGAAATAAAAATGACAATTACTATGAAAAACTACAGCGATTTCTGGAGGATATCTTCATGTATTAGGAATCGCACAATAACTAGACAGACTGACAAACCAACAAAATTTACGAAAAAATATCTATGTGCTTTAACTGTCATGGAACTTGTTAAAATTTATTTCTCGTTTAATGCCATCTTCCGTAATATTCACTCCACATACCAAACAAATGTTTTCAAGTCAACAGTGAATAGGCTTCTACTAAGTTCATGCTTTACCACCCAAGACTACGTCACAGTTTACCATCAGATGGGACTGTAGACAAGTATTAACTTATGATGAATAAAAAAAACTTATATAAACATCTGACCCGACTGGAATCGAACCCGGGACCCATCACTCTGGCGATACGTCTAAGCAACATCTCAGTACCATTAAAAAAAAATCTCAGTACCTACATTATTTGACCATAAATATTTAGTATATAAAGTAAATTCCGATAAAATATCTAACTTTCTTTTGTTTTGCTGTTACATTCATATCGTTAATAAATTATTCTCCGAGGCTGTTAAGCATTTGCTATAGTTTATGTTACTACAAAAACTAACGTGTTAATTATTAAACTAAAGCCATTACACACATTATAACCAGTTGTAAATGTGTCTCGTCCCGTGACAATAAACATAAATCAATTTAAATTCTTGTTTATTTTTGTTTTAGTAAAAACAAGTTTATTACGTAGTTCTCCGCGAGTCGCAGTTATTTTATCGCTCACCGATGTGTCTCTATTAACCTTTACGAAATATAAACGAAACGAAGAATTAACCCCCGTCCGCTGGTTATTTATTAACATTCTCATAAATAATTTCGTATTTATCTCTGTCTTCATATTTACGACTTGTAACATTGCATTTTTCATTTATTCGATCTTATAATGATATTTTTGTGACTATTTTAATTAAGTAACGAAAAATTTTTAATTATTATTTTAGGAGTACAAATAAGTTCCCAGCGATTTATGAGAGATGGCGCTTATGTTGCCCCAGTTTAGAATTCGCAAATGGAAACCGGCTTAAAAATTAGGTTTCTCATTCTAAAACAACATAATCGTATCATAATGTATAAATTCTACCAGTATAATCATCTCATTGCGTTTTTTATTTTCCCTCTACATGAAGGAAAGTTATTCAATAACTATATTTGTATATTAAACTATAAATATTAAACTATATTCAATGAATTTCAGCCACAGCTTGTAATAACTTTGACCAATTATCAATATCATTAAAACATTATATGATGTGTTTCAATTCAATTCAATTATGTATTTCACGTATGAAAAACTTAACCCCTACTCCCAGCGGAGGTCGGGTTATTTAATAAATAAATGCTTATTTTTCTGTTTTATTAATTGGATGACTATTTTATATGCATGTTAATATGTTGTGAATAAGTCAAATTTGGTTTGTTAAATTGGTATGATATTTTCATTAAATATCTAAACGGTGTACTGAAAATTTTCCTTCCTACGTATAAAGCGTTACCCACATCTTTTGACGTTTAATCATAATAACATACATATGTACATATTTTGAATCCCGAGATCCGAGTGTAAGATAGATGATATACGGCGGCGCGGTTGGATGTGTTTCGCCGCTTGATAGCGTCCAATTTATTACACCTCCCTCAGAATAGATCCGCTATTTATATAACACTTGCTGACCCGACACACATTGTTCTACAATACATTTGAATATAGAATGTATTAATAATTCGACTACAGCGCCGCCCGACATAGCTACGACAAAAATTACCTACGATTTTATGACTCTAACTCGTTTACAATCAGTAAGAGAGCACTTGTGATGGTGTGATAATAATATTTTAACGGTTTTACTTTTTTGTTAAATGATTTTCATTTCTTCCTTTTAAGTGGTTTGTTCCATGATTCAAGCTTGTTGTTATGTTATATAATAGTAAAAACATTGCAAACACAGGCAATTGGCGCAATCATGATACTTCTGCTGTGATTATTTATATTCCGTTAGCTCCGAAAGTAATGATCAGGTCTGCACCAAATTAAAACGGGACCAGGCCGGAAGATTACATACTTTATTTTGTTCATTTTACACCAATAAATAATAATATGAGACCCAAATATGTACATGTAATTGAAGTAAAGTACACTTTATTGAAAATAACTCAAAAAATACTCGTCAAATATCGCTCAAATTATTGTGGGACCAATGTGAAAGCACCAGCTTTCGAATAAAAAAAGAATCATCCAAATCAATCTACCCATTAAAAAGTAATTGACTTAAACACATAAAAAAATACAGACGAGTTGAGAATCTCCTCCATTTTTGAAGTCGATTATAAAGACGGTCAGTCGGCTAAAAAGACAAAACTCGCCAAATTAATTACTGCTTCAAACAAAATATCGGACACAAATAGTATAATGGATCTTTGTGTCAAATTTGTATAAATATGTTAGTCATTTGTTAATATACAGGAAAGCTTAATCCCCTATGATATTAACTAATTAGATTTTGTTCCTCTCGAATATATTATGTTGGTGATTGAACAGGTGTGATCGATTTTTAAACGAAATACATAACCGGTGTTCTTATTGTAAAATTATGTTACAATATAGCACAACACTAATATTATAACATTGTTATTAATTATCGTACAGGACAATTCAGGACAGGACGCATCAAAACGGGCTTTACGTAAGTGACGTCGTAAGATGAACATAATATATGTATGTTATTTGGCACAGAGATATAAAATTGACATAAATAGTATCTATACCACTTTTTGTCTTATAAAACTATTCGGTTACCATAAGATAATTGCGAACAGAAACAATTCAATACTAATAAACTCTATATTTCCATATTCACGAGAGTTCGTTCTGTGAAACCACTCTTCCACGAGAAAAGACTTTAGCACAAGCTAGTTGATATTGAGAAACATAAAAATACCATTAAATCAATAAAAAACATTAATTCTTTCGCCGAGACTCAATAAATTGTAAATCTGTCTTTAACTCAAATGTCGCTGTTAAAAACACGTAAATAAAGTGTAGATATGTCACGCATTATGTATGATAATCCCATCGCTCGCAGACACGCTAACTACAAGATGACAAGCGATGACACACGACACTCGAAATTATTAAAAACCGGTAAATTCCACGTAAATGGTCGATGGACAAATAAAATAGAAGTGCATTGGCATTCGACCAAGTTTCGAAGGCAAACGACACGATATCGAGCTTTCTAAGAAAACTAAGACTGGATGGAAAATAGAAAGTAGGAAATTATTGCCTTTTCAATGCTATGGTAATTGCTTTGCACTGAGTATAATATTTGATAATTCGTGCTTAATACGAACATACGACACGATAAATATGAAGCCAATAAGACAAGCCAAGGATACATTCTGGAAAGAAGGAGTTAACATGAACGGACTTCTTTAGGCGGTAAGTAGACATGCTTGTGTTTTTGTGGCGTTGAACCTGACAAGATTGACATCGCTCCATTCGGAGACTACCTGAAGTGTGAGATTTATTAGGTCCACTATGGCCACTCTAGGTTTTAATAGCTCGAGTGCCTGGCAGGTATCTCTCCACAACTGTGCTGTCGTCTGCGTACCCATAGATACCGGTCATGACCAGATCGTCTTTAATCCATGCGACCAGGTCAGGAGGTAAGCCATAGGTAGGACGCTTGTTTACAAGGTAGGCATGCCAAACCCTATCGAAAGCCAACGAAACGTCAAGGGAAAAAGTATACAGATACACGAATACGGGTAACGATATGGTAAATCTATTGAAAAAATATCTACTTACATAATTAAATGAATTTGAATGTTTACATCCTCACGGGTATTACTTGACAAAGTAAATAACGCTATACAATAAATTACCGCCTCACACTAGGACTCCTTGCGTCTGTTTACAGGTTGAAGTGGTTTGTAATGATTTTTAATGTTTAAATTATTAATGGTATTTATTGATAATTTTAATGTATTTGATTTAAATTAATAGTTTGAATTTACATTAAGAGTATCTCTATTGTATTAAATGATTCATTGGCAAGATAGCGCTGTTGTGGTCAGTAAGTGAGTTTTCGGGAGGAGCTCAGGTGGGAAGTAATCACTTGACAGTTATCCGAGGTCCTGCTGCTGTATTTCTGTTAAGTTACTTAAGTATCGGTATTATATAGTGTTAACGAATATATGAGTGTGAATAATGGATGTATCTTTGAGTATTAGTTTATCTTTACAGAAGAGATGGGGTACTCACCGTCGGGTATCTTGATGGGGGTCCCCAAGTTGAACTGGTGTAGCCTGGCGAGCGCGGCCTGCTGCAGCGCGCGGCGCTCCACCTCGCTGAGCGCCAGCAGCGAGCAGTCGGCCAGCCGCACGCACCGTCCGCTGCCGTCTGCCCAGCAACAGCTGCCCTGCACAATGCGACACGTCATCACACCGGCACACAACTGGAGTTGCCAGACCCAGCCTGATCATTTCTGGGGCCACGGAATCAGAGTTTTGGTCTCCAGTCCGAGACTAAACTAAGTAGGAATTACCTAAAACTATTAGTTGATGAAATAATACTTTTCTGGAAAATCTTTTTAATTATCCAACACTGTTAAATACAAAAAATGTAATTCAACGTTTCTAATCAACTTTTTAAGGTTTCAATGTATCGTAACTTTGCGAAAAAATAACTAGTATTTTCTAATTCCGGGACAGCAAAGCAAAATTACTGGACACGGGACGACACGCGAAATTCCGGGACAATCCCGGAAATCCCGGCCATCTGGCAAC